>JARCZZ010020474.1:6054-23012 GCA_030323915.1 Brotogeris chrysoptera
TGTACCCACCTGGGATGTACCCACCTGGGATGTAACTCCCTGGGATGTATCCATCAGAGATGTACCCAACTGGGATGTACCCACCTGGGATGTACCCACCTGGGATGTAACTCCCTGGGATGTATCCATCAGAGATGTACCCAACTGGGATGTACCCACCTGGGATGTACCCACCTGGGATGTAACTCCCTGGGATGTATCCATCAGAGATGTACCCAACTGGGATGTACCCACCTGGGATGTACCCACCTGGGATGTAACTCCCTGGGATGTATCCATCAGAGATGTACCCAACTGGGATGCACCCACCTGGGATGTACCCACCTCTGATGTGCCCCCTGGGATGTACCCCCCTGGGATGAACCCCCCTGGGATGTACCCACCTGGGATGTGCCCCCTGGGATGTACCCATCAGAGATGTACCCACCTGGGATGTGCCCCCCTGGGATGTACCCACCTGGAATGTGCCCCCCTGGGATGAACCCACCTGGGATGTATCCATCAGGGATGTACCCACCTGGGACGGACCCACCTGGGATGGACCCATACCTCCAGCAAGCTCCAGGACCCATATAAAGGTTTATTTCAATTATTTGGGGTGCTGAGGCGCTGGCACAGGGTGCCCAGAGAAGCTGTGGCTGCCCCATCCCTGGCAGTGCTCAAGGCCAGATTGGATGGGGCTTGGAGCAAGCTGCTCTAGTGGAAGGTGCCCCTGCCCATGGAGGGGGGTTGGAGCTGGATGAGCTTTAAGGTCCATTCCAACCCAAACCATTCTATGATTCTATGTACAGACAAAATCATATTTTCAGTGTTAGGAATATGATAGAAATTTTCTTGCCTACCAAGAGATTGTATCCCACTTAAGCTGTTAAAATCTTAAGCACAGAGTGACCTGGGGAGGAGTGAGATGTCTGGATGCTCTAATCTTTGCTCTTCTCCTGACCTTAATTTGCTCCATCATCTTGAGCTATTCATGTAATCCCCTTTGGGCAGAGGCTCTCCAGGAGTGGCATAACTGTTTAGTTATAGAGAAGAGCTAAAAAAAAGTGTCCCTGAATTCAATGTGTCCTAGCCAAATGGTGGCCAAAGATGAATGAAATTTATCACTCCTAATATATAGGAGTCCTCTGGATGTATAGCTCGAACTGCTCATAGGAACATGCTCATTTCTATATTATCCTCCTCTTCCAAGTTTCAAATGTCTCAGGATTTCCTAGCTCTTCTGGATCAGCCTCAGCTCTTCCTGAACTTGAGTCCCAGCAAAGTAGGGTGAAAGACTCCCCAAGTTCCATCCTGCCCGTGACAGGGTGCTCTTCTTCCCAGCACTTACAAGGGGACATTGTATCTGGAGTCAGTACATTTAATTTTAGTGCTGGTTGAATTTGTGGATGGTTTGGGTGAAGTGATTTGAAAAAAAAGGATTAAAGTACCCCAAAAAATTTGTCAGGGAATTAGCTCCCACTTAAGGGAAGAGCTATGCCAAGAATAGTATGGAGGGTGGTCTCTGGGGAGATAGAAAATAGAAAGGAGAGGAAAAAGGAGAATCCTTAAGGAGAAGAGGCCTTAGCCTCAGCTTGGAAAGTGGTAATTTCCCAGCCTAGACTGATAATAGGGATGAGGATCCAGGGAGCATTGGAGCTGGGTCTGGGAAGTTTCAGCCTGGCAAGCTGACGTCAGTAAAGAGATCACAAATGCGTCGCCTCTTCTCCTCCTTCCCCAAAGTTAAAGTTTACCTGTTAATTCCCCTATCAGAAGTTTATGCCGAGAACCCTTATCTGGATTTTACAGGCAGCTCCTGGCACCAGACCAAAACTGGAGGAAACCATTTCATTCTTCTCCAGTTGTTAAATGAAAGCTACATTCTAAGCCAACAATATTCTCACTAATGGGAAGGGACTGTTAATGATGGGAACATATGTGTTTGGCTTTCAAATGAGACTTGCCATCTATCCCGGCTCCTGACCCAGTGCAGCTTAGCAGGGCTAAATCACTTTTTAAAGCTGAACAGAATGAACCTTAATTGAGGCATTAAAACCACGTTCATTTGATCTTCCTGGGACCCACAGCCCTGCTATTGCTCATGGGTTGGGCTCACCAGGCAGGGGAGAGGCACACATCCTGCAAGGCAAGTGCAGTGCTCAAGCGCATCTGGAGTTGTTGGTGTTTTTCCCTCTTGCTCTCCCTCTGTTTCTCTTTCAAAAGTAATTGAAAGTCTTTTGACTTTATTTATTTATCGGCATGATCCATTTGAAATTGCAGGTGCCTTCATCACAGCATTCATTTCCTTGCCCTTTAATGTGAACCTGACTCAATTCCCTATCTCCTTCAAAGCTCTTTATTAGTCCTGCGGCATTTCCCTCCCACACTCCCTTCTCCTAATTTCTTCTTCATCCTCAGTGGAGACCGGCAGCAAAGAGCCAGGTTTGGCTGGACATGTCAGGCCATGCTGCTGGGGTGACCTTGGCTATAGCATTGGTGGCATTACCCTGAGTCAGTTGTGATTTAGCTGAGGGAAAAGGCAGCCCCAAAACAGCTCTCCCTAGATCATGTTGTTAATGAAATCACTACATTGCATGCTGGAGGAGCCCACCTTTCTCCTCCCTTCACAAGGCTTGGAGGGCTCTGTCCCCCAAGGTTTGGGGGCCCCTCTTCCCCTACTATCATATGTATGTTCCTTCCTCCAGAATGAGTCTTTTTTATGCCTTCTTTTTGCTAGCAACCCTTCAGTGCCTCACTCACAAGGTTTCTGCCACGAAGGGCAGGCAGTACAGCAAGGAGGAGACTGCAGAGAATAATTCAAAGCAAGACTCAAAAGCTCTTTTACCTCCAACTTCCTTTATGTGGAAAGATGATGTTAACTTTCTTCTCCTCTAGGTGGGGAAACTGAGGCGCGGAGCAAGGAGATGATCACCTTCCTGTAGCTGGGATTGTAACTGAGCTTTAAATACCTTTGCATCCCGCAGCAGGACCCGAGGTCCAGCTACAGAGCATCAAGGGGTTATTTCTGCAGTGCCTCAAGCTCTGGCCCTGACTGGCTCTTCCCAGGCACAGAGTCAAAGCTGCCTGCAGAGAAAACAGCCAACCTGCTTTGGATTTGTCTTGCTGGGAGCTGAGTTGCTTTTCCTGCCTTGTCTCAGAGATGTGGTGATTTAAGAGATCAACTGTGGGGCTTGGGGCACAGTGAGGGAACCCAGACGCTTTGTAATCTGTCACCTCACACTGTCAGGGTGAGTCTGGTACAGAGGAGAGCTGTGATAAGGCAGCAGCATGATGGGACATTGTGCCTAAGGCACTGAGCCTATGAACCTCTTCTTACTGATGAAAATTGCTATTTTATTTTATTTATTTTATTTTATTATTTTATTTCATTCCCTCCTCCCAAGCCTCTTTTCATCCCCTTATCTTCACCAGTAATTAATAGATTAACACATGTCTCGGGAAGATAAATGCACTTTCAGATCTTCAAAAGGCAAGGCAGCCTCTCGAACCAATGTTTACAACCTCTTTGGCTGGTGAGAAAGCAGGCAGTGTGACATGATCTTGGGCTCAGCCCCCAAGGTCAAGCTGAGGTGCTGATCCTGGTCCCAGGAGCAGAGCAGTTATCAGAGCTCCCAGTAGCATGGCTGGACCGGTCAACCGTGAGGTGTTTGGGTTTACTTCTATTCTCTGCTAGGGTAAACTCCTTCACTTCTGCCTACTCTCTTTCTTCAGGCATTGAATGTGTTTTCGGATAGATAGAGCAGGTGGAGTCAGAGAGAAAAAGCAAGCCAAAACTCCCCAGGATTCAAGACTTTAATGATATTGAGACTTTTACTCAGCCTTAAGTCCTAGAGCTGGACACACCTGTTAGAAAAGAGATGTCCAGCTCTTTTGTGCCACTGTTCTCCACAAAGGCCCAGGTTGTACAAGTTCTTGCTCTCCTTGAAGATCTGAAGTCTGATGAAGGTCCATCTTGGACATCCCTGCATGTTCCACTCTGCATTAAGGTAGTCACGTTCCATGATTCTGATGCTAGCCTGAGTTTTCCAGGCATGCTTTAGCTATGTGGCTAAGCCACATTCCAAATACTGAGTTTTATAGGTTACCTGAGTGGCAAGGAGCTTGGATTATCCATCCCTGTCTTTGGACCTCACTCCAGCCCACCAGGAGTGGTTTGGCATCCCTATTGCTGGCCTGATGCTGCAGAGAGGAGAAGGGCTGGGGCAACAGTTTCTGCAGGGTCAGAGGAGCAGCGCTTGTGTATATAAAGTTTAAGTGGTGACTCCAGGGTGGGAGAAAATGCTCTGTTTGAGCAGTTCACAGGCATTTCAAAGCTCATCCCTGTGAATTAGGGGCCAAGTGAAGTCATTAAACCCTAATCAAAAGCAGCTAATCAGGAAGCAGTGGGAGAGCTCCCAATTAATCGAGGCTGGTGTTAGCGGAGCTACAGCACGGCAGCTGGGGAACGGCACTAAAATTAACAGCAGTGCGATACCTTCTGCTACTGAGACACCCCAAGGGGTCTGTGCCAGCTCAGAGGAGCACATGACAGGTGTGGGGACCTCAAAGGGATTTTGGGGACCTCAGAAGATACCCATCTACCCTATGAGATCAGAAGTGTGCTTTGAACCAGCTGTGGTTTTGCGGCTATTCTGCTGACCCGCTGTGATGGAGGTTTTACAAGGCTCCTCTGCCTTTTGGCGGCTCTCACGTACAGTTGTTAGCAGAGATCCATGACCCCACATATCTTTACATTTGAGAGTCTCCAAATGCTTTACAGATTTCATAGGTAAATGTCAGCATCTTGACTTTACAAGGAACTGAGTGACATGCAAGAAGTGCCCTGACATCCCAGACTTTGCACAGGCTTTGCCTGTGGTCCAGTGAAGATTTAACTGCAGTTAGAATAACTCTTTATGCCCTGGATGTAAAAATCCTCCTTGGCTGCTTTGTGATGATCTGCAAGAGAGAGCACACTCAGCTGATGCTTTCCTCTCATGTTAATAGCTAGATGACAACCAGTGTCTGTGGTCAATCACTGATAGTCAATAACTTCCCACAGCCCTTATGCACTCATCCTCTGATGGGACCATTAAGAGGAGCAACAACATTTGCATTGCATGGTCCCCTAACTTCAACCATGGTCATGGTTTCTCACCATGCCCTTGTGATGAGTGAAACTGAGACATCCTTCCTTACCCAAGGCAAAGAGACCCCTTGCCTGCAACAGTGGTTAGTGACTGATGGCTTGCTGAATCAATGCTAATGAAATCCATGTAGTTATCCATCCCTTTAAGCACAAACTGTTGTCCAAGTCTCGCACTAAGACTGAAGCAAGCCTCAACTAAGCTCTATTCAGGGCTTTAGAAAGCAAAGGGGCCCACTCTGAATATTGTGACTCAATGGGAGGGTTTCCCTTACTGTTTTGTGCCTCCAGTCTCTGTGTAAATAATTCTAAACCGTTTCTAACTCCGTTTCCCTTTGTGTGTTTCATCCATGTAGCAAGTAACAGAGTCAACCTTGCCCTCAAACTTTGTTAAGTTGGGCTTTTAAAAATTCATACTAAATCCACTTTTGCTGATACCTTTGATGGTGACTCTTAGAGTGACCCTAAATCACTCATTCACCACAACCCTTCTAGACCTAAAGTCTTTCACCTCATCATCCCTGAAGTCAGCATGTACTTGTATCCCATGAAAGTAGTCAGTGTATGGTCTGGAGAATTAGGGCCTATGAAGGTGCCTGGACCCCTGGACACCTCCTGTGCCATTTTGCCACTGGAATACAATGCCACTTTGTGCTCCTTTCTATTTGATGATAAAACACCTCAAGGATTCAGTAGACTCATCTCACTGTTAGAAGCATGTGGGGAAGAGCAAAGGTATTCTGCTGCTTTTGGAAATTCCCTCGCTTCCTGCTCCAGAGAAACATCTCTCTTCATAAATCTTATTGTACCTATAAAATCCCTTCCTGTTCTTTAGCTTCTGCCTGACTCCCTCTAACGTGACTGTTACACTATTGCATTCAGGCTGCATTATAAAAGGCATAAAGTGCATTGTGTCGGATAGAGCACAGCTGTAAATCCCTGCCAGGTTGGAGTTGACACAGATTGAATTCCATCCTGGCTCTTCTTCAGAGGGTTTGTCAACTACATTTACATTTGCCAGGGATGCGATGCTATGTAGTTTAAGTAACTAACGTGGAAAGGCGCACAGTATTGTCTTGGGGCATTAGCAGCTGAGGTTTGGGTCTGTAGGGCCTAGAAATGCACGTGAATGCAATGAGGGAGCCCACTTCCTCACTAGAGGGCAAAGTGACAGCAAAGTCTAATATAATCCCCGTGTCTGAAGTATTGCTGCACATCCCATCACTGTTCCTGTGTGGGTTGTAGGGGGGAGTGGTGCTAGGGAAGGTTTTGAGGTAAAGATGTTAATCTAGGTCATAATCTAAACCAGTTCCTGTTTTCTTGCATAGCCGCACAAATAAACACAGTATTGAGCATTAAACACATCAGTGACATAACTGAGGAGATGGTAAATCAGGGATGAGGACTTCCTGAGTGTCTCCTGTGCTGGCTTTGTGACAGTGACTTTGCTGTGTGAGAAACCTCCTGAGATAAGACCCAGGCCAACATCTTCCTGATTTTGGGCATCTTGGGACTACCAAACGTCCCCACAATGTGACCTGTCCTCCTCCAAACCTGGGAGCACCAAATCTTCATCCCTGCTAGTGGGGATGGGGGTTTTCCAGGGGTCTGAGGACTTCTTAGATGGCATCACTTCTCCTATGCACTCCGTGGCCAAGACAGGGCTCTTAAAGCTAGCACATCAAGCAGAAGGAGTGAGGAGGGGGATAAGTGTTACCAGAGCACCGAAGTCTCAGGGCTTTTCTTTTTCGCTTGGACACGTTTTCTCTTCCCCATGTGTCAGTTTCCAGCATCCAGAGGATGATTTGCTGCAATGTGCATAGAAATATTCTGTTTTAAAGCTACCCAGGTGTTGTCATAAGGATGGCATCCTGTCTGACACTCAATGTAGCTCTTTTCCCTTCCCTTGAAACTTGTTTTGCCACAAGGTTTTGTTTCCTGAGCCACCACCCTGTCCCTCCACTGCTTTCCTCATCATCCCTGTGCTGAGCTATTGATTTTTGCCTTGCTCATTTTGTAGATTTGGGGAAGGGGGAGGGATGCCTCAAGGGATGAATTGGCCATTTGTCTCTGCCTTGGCTTCTGCATCCCTTACTTGAGGTCTCCATTGCATCCTCGTCCTTATTGCAATTTTTCTGCCAGATGCCATTTTTACCCTCCTCACATGTCCCAGAAGAGTTCTTATTTATGGCTGGTGGAATAAAACCAAATGACACAAGCTGGGTTCCAGCCTCCAGGAGGATATCCATCAGTGAGGGCTTCAGAGAAAGCCTTTTGTTTAATGATGGGATCATTCATGTTCTTTCCAGTCTCCTGCCCTTTCTGGCCTCCCCTTGCATCATATCAGTGAGAAGGCCAGGAGATACTTCATCCTCTGCTGGTGACTGAGGGTTTACTCAAACCATTTCTGCATGTTCTCTATTCCTATTCCTGCCAGTTCAAACCCTTCTTCATTGCTAAGAATACTTAATACGTGGAAGGAGAGAGCAAAGGGTCATCCACTTCACTGTCGGTTTGGGAATGGTAAATATCACTCTATGAATATGTTTGCAAAAGGAAACAAGGTCTCCCTGATTTTTATCTTTCCCCTCCTATATAATCAGGATTTGCTTTTGCTAAAAAGCAAAACAAAGACCCTAAAGGTTTCACTGAATGACCAGGAGAATACTTAGCAAATCCTTCCTATTTACTCTGTTTCTGCTATGGCGTATGCCTCAAATGGGTTTTTTTCCTCCTAGAACCCAGACAGCACTGTCTGGAAACACATCCTGAAGTAGACTGAAGTTTGTCCTCTGTAGCTCTGACCCTGGTACATCATCTACCAGTGAGAATGTGTAGGTAAAAACTATCTTTAGGTAGGTCCCTGCACAGAACTGAATCCAGGACCTCTCACTCTCCTACAGACCTTGTTTATTAGGGCCTGGTAGTTATGAAGAAGAGGAACAGGTATTTTTTGTCTGCACCTTTCACAGCCAGAAAAACGACCCATGCTGGATGGAACAAGGAAATTTGGTTTCTCTGAGGCACTGACATCTATGTGGTGATACGAGGCACCAGAAATGGAAAAGCACTTCTTTAGTGGGGGGAAAAGCCTGTGAGCTCAGACTGTGCAATAACTCACCTGGCTCTGAGCCCCAAGAACCCTCTTCCAGCTCTGCTTTGCATTTTGTGAATTGTTTCTAGAAATGACCTGTTTTCATGGGCATGTCACGCGTGATGGATGCCTGAGGACCATCGGGGAGGATTTCTGTCTCCACCGCGGCTCTGTGAGTCAGCTACCCCATGTCTGCCTGCTACTTTTCTGCCTTAAAAGCCTCAATATTCTCCACTCAGCTCACCTTCCTGCTCTTTCCTGGTCTCCAGATCCATTAGTCTGTCTGGGCTGGTACCCATTAAACTGCTGAACATGGGCTACTTGGAGCAATCTTATCAGTGCTGCAGCTATTAAAGGCAGAAATAGTAAGAAATGCAGTCACCGGTGTGGGCAGTCTGGCACTTGGATTAAGAGAGAAGTTTTGTGAGGGCTTGTTGTTGGTTATGGGGAAGCACAGAAGCTGCTGTGGGTAATATTTCATTGCCATAACAGTGATGATGAATAGTTTGCTAATGAGAAATAGCAGTATTCCTGGATCCAACTGGTGCTGGAAACCTCGGCTTTCCAGTGCCAATGGTCTCTTTGCCACCTCCAAAATACAGGGAGGCTTGTGGAGTCAAGTAAATATTGGTACCTTACCCCCACAAGTGGGGAAACTGAGGCACAGAGTATCAAAACTGCTCAGGCAGTCTGTGATACAAGCATTGCCTTAAGGCATGTAGATCCACACATATACTGGGAGGATCATCCTTGACTGAGATGCATTTTATACTGGCACATGTTTGCTTTATTGTCTTGTACAATTTACAGCAAGGATTTCCAGGGTGTTTTTCCTGCTACTGATAATGGTATTGAAAGAAAAATCCCAAAGCCCCAAACCGTTGGGACTACTTATTTGTTAGTGCCCTGGCTGGGATGTGTTATATACTCAGTGGAGTTTTGGGGTCTGTTTGGGATGCATTGACCACAACCAGGGCACATCAGTTGTTCGTGCTGGCTGTCCTACTTTGCACTATCAACACAACTCTTATTTCACAGTGTAAATGAGGCTGAAGGCAGGAACTACATGGAGAGGACTTGGTTTCATGTGCCTTAAACAGGAAAATGATACTGAGCCCACCATGCTTAGAGGGATGCTTGTACAGCTCAGCACAAGCAGAGCCCAGCAAGGTTTCCTGGGCTGAGGGCAATGATGCTGGAATTCCAACTGATGGGAAGGCAGGGTGGAATCTATCTTTTATGCTCAATTCTCATCCGTGTCCTGAAGCTTACACTTAAGATCCAGCTGGATTGAGCCCTGAGCCTTCTGTGACACCTAACTGCTGTTCGGATGCAGATTTATCTTAGATTAGAAGCCACCTTTTCTTAACTGTATTTCTGCGCTTATTTGCTGGGATCATCTGTTGGAGAGAAATCTTTCAGAAAGGGATGTCCTTATGTTGTGTGAAAGAGAGAATCTTGGTTCATGTCTCCCTGAAGGCAAGAAAAGCAGCTTTAAAATCCTAACTGCACTTCTGGATAAAGTACAAATACAACTATCCTGGAGAGTAGCTCTTTTACCAACTTCTGCCTCTGGAAATTGCTTTCTCAGGTCAACTTGCTCTCAGTTCAACAAGCAAAGTGTGGAAAAGTGGCCAAGAGTTTTATTGGCACGTCTAAGTCATAAAGAAAACCAGAAAATTGGAGAAACTATTCACCCTTTTAACTCATGCTGGCCAAACGTTTGAATGTGCACTTGGCCTTTATCTGGGAGTGCTTTACCAATACGATAATGGAGTGTTGAAATGAAGACGTTGGACAATAGGCGTGCTCCTTGCTTCAAAAGCTCCCAGGTAAGAATTTGTTCACTTGGTGACATCCCATCCATCAAAGGTGCTGAGGTTTTGTCACAGTTCCCAGGAACAAGACAAACGGTCTCATAAATCAGAAAAGTTGGAGCCAAGACATGGGATCTGGCTGCATTTATTGTAAAACCAGGGGTCACACACTGAAAAACTCTGGTTTCTGCTGCCTCAGGTTAATTTAAGGCAGTTAATTCTCATTTTGGATGGGAAGAAATCTGTTCAGTGGATTGAAGTGATTGGGGATTTTCCCCCCCTGCTGTTTGGCGGGTGCACCTGCTTTAGTTATTTCACACTTGGGCTTTGGGAATTACTGGTATAAATCCCTTTGCTTATGGAAATAGATAACCCTTAAAGCCTGAAGATAATAGTTTCTCTGGCTGCCCAGATGGTGGATGAGTTACCCCTTGGCTGGCTGGATACCTGCTGTAGACATAGTCCTAAGAGACTCTTACTGGAAAAGATGCTAATTGCTGTAATTGTTTACCTCTCATTGTTTTTAAGCACAGGGCTCTTTTGGTATTCAGTGTTTTCCTTAAACCCCTGCAAAGGGGCTGCTTACAGCCAATGGGCTGCTAAAAGCCCTCCCTACCAGTCAGAAAAGGAGTTTTGAAAGATGCTCGAAGGGCTGTGGGATCAGATGCGTTTAGCGAACATGGGACTGGATTTCCAGGTGCTTAAACCGCACCATTACAGCAGGTTCTCAGATGTGACCAGTCTGAATCCAGCATGAAAATTAGATGGTAGTTGAGAAGCCTTAATGAAGGCTGGAAGACTGCCTAAAAGGGTTACTGTTTGGTGAGTGGGTCTGGGGCTTTTAATTGCTGTTCATTCAAGACATTTGGAGAGTTTGCATTTGAATGCATATGGGACTTGGGAATTTTCCTATGGAACAGAAGTTGCCTCATTTTTCTGGTTCAGAGCAGCCCAGGGTTTCATCCAGCCCATTTGTAATCCCTTCATTTAGATGGAATGAAACGTTTCCTTCTGATAAGGTCAAGGCATGAAAATATGAATATATTAAAATACGTGTCAAAATGAAGGTAATCAAAAGGAGAACTGGAGCAAACACTGTTGAGATAATTCACTTATTCCCCCTCTCCCCACTATAAATTTCAGTGCTGTGGACATATCCATATGAAATGTTTTTATGGGAAAACTCCACTTTGCTACTAGATAGCTACCCTGACAAAAATAAAAAGGTTTTGATCAAATCCGTAACACTACCATCAATCCCAGCCCTGCCTCCAGGCTCACTGGCTGAGGATGCCCTGGCACTGATGTTGCTGCTGGTGTGACTTAGAGGTCCTTGGTGAGCTTAAGGTTTGTGCTGGGGGATTCACAGAGGCTGCTTGAGATACTGAGATTTGATCCCAAATGTTCCCCTGGCATCTCTATAAGGATCTACTGGCATCCTTAGACACCATCCCTACAGTTGTGTTTGCTGCTCTCTCCCCTGTAGGATAAGAAAGTCATTCAAGAGGAGGGAATGCAATTGCAAATGAACACTGAAAATTGATCCAGGCTATAATCACCTAATAGTATTTTAATTGTGGGTCTCTCCCTGCTGATTCCATGGCAGTCAATCATTCCCTGTGGAGTCAGCCACCTCTTCTCCTTTCTCCACTTTGATCCTCTTAGTTTGCATTCAATCTATACGCATTTCCTAGCAGAACATGAACACTGTGTCCTGTTCCATGTGTGCTCCCAAGCTGCTGTTTCCTCATCAGCACCAGCATTTCCGTTTCCTACCATGGAGGGGGATCTATGAAACTTGTCTCATAAAGGGAAAGATGGGATTTGACTCCTGAAGGGAAAGAGATGGTGGATAGGTGAAGGAAAAGATGGATGTCCCCCTTCCTGAAACAAAGAAATATGGGCAGCAAGTGAAAGAGATTGAAAGCAGCTATCAATCGAGCACTGCTCCAGCTTTAAGAGCTGTTGAAACAACATAATAAAAGGCAATAAACGAGGGATTTATGACCTACCTGCTGGAAATAGCTTGCTGCATCTATTGTGTAGGGTGAACACAGTGTGCAAGGCTGGGGGGGATTGGTGCCTGCCCGCCTGTTGTGTACATGTGGCCAAGCACGTGCCCATGGCTCTGCTGTTCAGTTTTTCAACCCTTCTCCGAAGCCCCATATTGATGGGGTTTGGCATTGTGTGTCTTAAAGACTTGGTTTTGTACAGTTTGACTCATAAGCCCAAGACAATTTGTTGCAATTGATGGCAGCAGGCTGGAATTTTAAGGGTCAGGTATTTTACCACTGGGGCTGGACCCTCGAGCTAAATCTTGAAGGCAGAGAAGGTGAAAACATACAATCCTGCCTAAGGCGGCTTTGGGAAAGGCTTGTGAACTGCTGGCATGTATTTAAATTGCAGGAAAATCACCAGGGGGGAATAAATCTACAAAACCAAAACCAAACCAAGAAGAAAGCGAGCCACTGAACATGGAGATTTCCAATGATGTCTTCAAGGCTGAGATTGCCCTTTTAAAGGGGAAACAATCTCTCCTCCTGCCCAAAACCCACAGAGGGTTGAGGCTGAAGACATTAGCACATAAACATAGTTAGGCAGCATGTGTCTGGTGCCGGATCTGGGCTGTTGTGCCAGTGGTTTGAGGACCATTGACACAGGAAAGCTACAGCTTAGGAGATACAAAGGAATTCAATAGCTGGAAGATGGTCCTTTGGGCTTAGGGAATGAGTATCCACCCCAGAAACACACTTGTGGGAGAAAGCATCCTGTCTTTTCAAGTCCTGAATGTGGAGCTGGGTGTTGTTCTGCTTCATTTTATAGCCCTGATGTAAGTCTTCCCTTGACATTAGTTTTCATAGAATCATAGAATATTTAGGGTTGGAAAAGACCTTAAGATCATCTAGTTCCAACCCCACTGCCATGGGCAGGGACACCTCCCACTAAACCCTCTCTTTCTTCTTCCAAGTTGTAACCTCCTGCCTGTCACTCCAGCTTTCCGGGCCAGGAGTTACATGCTTTTGTTTTGCAAAGCACAGTAAATCTTAATGGTGACATGAGAAGCTCTGGCATATCCGATGCTGTTTGTTCTTTTGGAAGAAGGTGGGGAGAAAAGCGAGCGGGGTTGAGAAGGGTAAATCAATCCACTTTAGAAACAGAGATATGCAGCATGGCACAATGCTCTAATCCAATGGAGCCAGCGCGTGCTGGAGAGACAGATCTGGGACAGAGAGAGGAGGGGTTGCAGTAATCCTCTGTCCCTCTGAAATCCCCAGCATGGAACAAAGCTCTTGCTAGCAAATAAGGATGGGGGAGTGGTAGCAATAGGCTGAATAAACACCCTTAAATTCAGCTGTAATAAAGTGCTGGGAACCTGCACTGGAGCGCTTTCATAAACACTTGGGGACAAGGTTGTTCTAATTATAAAAGCCCAATCAAAGAGACCAGCAGGCATGAAACTGTGGATTAATTTAGCTGCTTGAATGTTTGTGGCAGAGTGGCTGTAACTTCCTTCTCCCTCACACTGCCCTGAAAGGTTTTGGATGCTCTTTGTCTGGCCGTGCTTTGGACTCCTCTTAACGAAAGGTTAAAGGGGCACAAAGACCAGGAGGAGAAATGGTTTCAGTGTGTTCGCCCTGTGCATGGTTATGGACTACATCCACCCATTCCCCTCCCTTTCACCCCCTCCTACCTCAAAATATTTCCTGTCTCCATAAATGCAGTGAAAGGAAAAGAAGAGTTAAATTGTTGAGAGCTGAAAACTGTAAGGAAAGGATCTGGAGCCTTCAAAAGGAAAGCCCAGCAATTTCCCTGCATTGCAAATTTGAGGGTCAGGTCCTCCTTAAGGCATGTCTCTGTTGGAAAATATTTAAGATTGATTAATAATAAAGCATGCCTTCTGCTCTAACTGTTGTAATTTTAGGGTTGGTTTTCTAAACCTTCTCTTGCAGACTTGAAATGTTAAAAACTTTCTTCTTTGTAAGAAACACAAAGAAATGGCATGATAGCAGGGGTTAGAAACTACAAGAACATCCCCCTTTTCTCCCCTGATCATGAGAGTATCGAGAAGGTCATCAGATCTGGCAACAGTCTTTGAAAAGATGCTGTGGAGATATCAGTGAGGAGCTGTTTCAGACGTGTTGGTACCTTATGCTTGGAGAAAGCCCTGCTGATTGCTATTGGAAAGCATCCTCCTTGTTCTCCTGGAGGAGCTTCCCACCAGGTCCATCTTCCTGCTCCCAGTTTCCCTCAGTGTTTCCTCCTCTGGGAACTTCCCTCATTTCAATCTTTCACTTCACATGCAAAACCAAACCCAAACCCATCTCCTGTCCCAACCATTTCTCCCAGCCCAATTTTGGGCAAGAACGTGGAGTAAATGGAAATGCTTTACAAAACAAGCATTCAGAGGGGAGAATGTGCCTATTTATCTCCTAGCACAGTACCTAAAAAAAAGAGAGTCTTTCTTTAATTGCATTTGGAATCTATTCTAACGATTTACCCAGGAGAGTGTTAAGATGTCAAGGCTTTTTCATTAGTAATATATCCCCCAACAGAATCTTTGTTAGGATAGGTTAAGGCAGTAAATAGACCATTAATTTACAGGAACATAATTAGTAGCTTGCAGTTAGTCATGAAAATAGTCGGATTTCTTTTGGCGTTATTCAATGGCAAGATTTAAAACAAATAGAGAAGCAGCAGGTCAAAAACCACCCAGGCCAAAAAGCAGCAAAAGGTATTGATTGAAATTGCAACAATAACCTTAACTCTGCGCCAGTGCCCCAAACAAGAGAATTTATGCAAACAAAGTGTATTTTCCAAGTGGTAAATAATGAACACAGAAAACAGCATCAATTTTGAGCAAATATCAATACATGGCTGTAAAGTAGCTTGTTGTAAGAGCTGTGTGTATCCGACATGTAAAATCACCAGTGGTATAGCATGGAATCATAGAGTAGTTAGGATTGGGAAGGACCTTAAGATCATCTCGATCCAACCCCTTGCCACGGGCAGAGATGCCTTTACTAGACCATGTTACCCAAGGCTTTATCCAGCCTGGCTTTGAACACTGCCAGGGTTGGAGCATTTGTACGAGGCACTTCTTTTCTTAAGGGATTATTGGTTATATTCAGATTTCCAGTGAAAGTATTTTATTAGTTATTATTTATATAATTAACAGGTTTCTCTTTGCAACCTTGTCATCATTTTGGGGAGAGGAACTGAAATAAAACAATTTGTAGGGTCAAGGTCCTCTACTTTAGACTCTCAGAACCAGGAAAAAGAAAGTTCTAATACTAAAATACTTCTCAATTCAAAGTTACCTTTTATTATTCTTAATTTTAGATTATTATAATGAAAAAGCCCCTTCATTTGACTTCAGACTGAGTGAAAACCTCATTTAATGAAGGTTTTTATACCTCTTTAGTAGACAGGTTGGTTTCACATGGTTCAGAAATCAGCTTTGAGCCAGGTGTAGCTTCTTGGGGTGTATAACTGCAACTCACAAAGCACAAAGGAATTTTCAGGTGTCAGGATCTGTGCTCATAGGACAGTGCTTATAAATCATAGGTGTTGCTCAACAGGTGAAATAGCAATGTATATTAGACAGCAGTTAATGTTGCACTTCTAAATGATAGTGAATGATCAAACTGAAACAAAAGGAGCTGTAATAAGGTTATTGTGTGCTGGACCAAGAAGAGCAAAGTTCAGCTGCATCATGAGATGAATGGATTATTGCTTCCCAAACCAGACCTTTTTTGTAGCAGCTGTAGTGGAAAGAGAACAAATAAAGTCTCATTGAAAAGAAGGTAACAAAAGCCATTTAATTTCTTATATTAACTCCTCTTACTTGTTTGGTACTGCTGGTAATGTTGAGGCGCTGTAGAGGTGGGTAGGAAATGCTGAGGTTTCTTTATGGGAGTTTTGCCAGGAACATTCTCTTTTACATATATAAGTTATGGGTTTTCTTTAAGTTGGAAAAATATCTGCCAGAACAATTCCTAGAAAAAGGTCCCGGGAAAATAAATATTCATAGAAATAGAATAATTTCCCCATTATTTTCTTGAATTGCTTTTTCAATGACATTTAAGAGGAGCCCAGACTTAATCTTTGCTTCTTAAGGCTTGTAACTTCACACTTTGCTGTTGAATGAGACCAAAGGCACAACATAGGAACTGGAGAAACTGAGGCAGGGAGTGATTTCTTGCTAGCTGAAGGCTGCAGAAGGAGGCAGCACTATTACAGCTCCAGGTCCTGAGCATCCAGGTCCTGATGTCCTGATGGCACCATCTGCCAATGCCTTCCACGGGACCAGAGACCCCCAGGCAGCTTTGGTCGGTGGAGATACGGAGATGTGAATTCTGGCTCTGCTTTCCTGCCTTTGTTACTTCTAATCCAGACGCATTGACAGTGGGACAGACTCCTACTGGGACAGTGCCACAGCTTGACCCTGCAGATGGTAAGGATCTCGCAAAGTCTCTGTGTGGTAAAGCTCTGATGCAGGGTGGAGAATTTTAATAAGGACAGGAAAAAATAGCGAGAGACAGGAGAAAGGGATACATTGCACAGAACCTGACCTTATTTCCTCAGAGTGTGCGACTAAATCACGCAGCTAAAAATAGGTAGGTGGTTTGCTTTGATGCTGTAGGATTTTGCTGACACCACTTTTGTTACACATATAAATATAGAGATTTAATGTAATATTTCCCTTACTGCAGTGTCTTCTATCAAGGCACTGCTGAAGTCCTGAGAACTACTTGCTCTGTCTGCTACCTTAAGCTGTGAGCTACAAGCAGAGACTTCTTGGCTCTGCAACTGAAATGTCACTGGCCTTTGGGAAAACACATGAGAAATATCATCCAGGTGGGATGTTTGGTGTCCAGCATTGTCCATTCCTGGTTCTCTGAGACAGTCACTCCAAAACCAG
>JARCZZ010020476.1:0-17246 GCA_030323915.1 Brotogeris chrysoptera
GTCCTTGGTCAGACCAAAACATTACCAAGCAGCGACTGAAAACACTGGTGTTATCAGCGCTGCTCCAGCTACCAAGGAGAAAAATGACTGCTGCTGCTGAACCCATGACATTTTCTTAAGACTCCTACAGACCATTTCCAGATGTTCAAATAAGATTTTTAAATAAAAAGCTCATGCATTTTCTGCAGCTAAATTCTGAGTGAAGTTTATACATTGAAATCAGCATGTTTGGCAAGAAAGAATAGGTTTAGATTTTTTTTAATTTTTTTAAAAAACGTTAGAGGAAATCTTCAGATAGTTTACAAGTAGGAGAGGAAGTTGATGATCTTCTGAGCTCTTTTTTAGCTCTGCATTTCTAAAGATCTAGAAAATATATTTTTTTTCCAGCAGTTGCAATCCCCAAAAAGTCATGATAAACTGAAATGGCTGAACTATAACCTATATGTGAGAAGATACCTAAAATCTGTCCTGTCCCTTCTGTTTGTAGCAAAAATAAGATGGTGGATGATGAAATTTTTTCTTTCTCCTCCAGCTGCACTGGAAGTGAGGAGATGAGATCTTGGCAGAGCAGCTGTGGATGAATTATTGTACTTGAACACAGATTACATGTTAAGACCATCTGGGTATTCTGCATCATCTTGGAGTATTTTCTTCCAAATTTCAGTGGAGGAAAGGTTGATACAGAAGGAAAAGTGATTAGTTCAGTAAGCCAGTAGTAAAATAGTTAGGGATATAGTGTGTAGTGGATGCTTCACCTTCCAGCATCAAGAAATGTTTGACCTTACTAGCCTTTTTCATATCTGAGTGATCTTATCAGGAAATCTGTCTAAGCAAGGAAGAATCTCTTCAGTAACCACATATACAGAGGACACCCTGACACTGCACTGCAGTGAACCCCTGCTCTGCGTGACCACAGGGAACACTGGCTGATTTTCTTCTCAGCTGGAGTTTGGGCATTGTGATCTTGCTCATCCACAGAGAGAACCCTGCCCTTTTAGACCATCATCATGCATGTCAAATCAGGGTTGGAGCACCTGCCAAGAGTCAGCCTAAAGCCCTGAAAACAAGAAAAATAGACTGCCCACTGTACCAAGTAGTTAACACTACATTTTCTTAACAAATAAGGGTCTTTTCAAAATCTGTAGTATTCTCTGTGTTTCATTTTATATCTACAAAGGATTCCTTGAAAATCAAATTTTCTATAAAAGTGTTTGAAATTGCAATGTATCATTTTATGTTGGCAGGGTAAGGTTTGTTGGGTTTTTGTTGGCTTTTCTGGCAGGGATTTTAGAAATGATTCAGAGATTATAAAGCAACATAAAAACCAGCTTTGAAAGACAGAATAAACTGCTCACTATGATTTGTACGAACTAATCTCTACTCCTTTGTGAAAAAAAAATCAACTGAAGGTTATAGCCCATTGCATACATTAGCAATGACTACTTATTGATCTTATGACCTTTCCTAATTAACAGAGTAAATTATAAAATTAATACAAATTGAATGGATCCAAGGGTAATATATATTCAGCTATGAAATTTGCCCTTACATTTGCTGAAATATCCATGAAGTAAGTGGTATGTCACAGAAATAATCTGTTTCATTTCTTTTTCATTCACTTATAGTCAACAAGAAGTGCCAGCAGCTGGCGCTTTGCAAATAACACATCTGTGTCAATCGTATGTATTATTACAGGCATGGCTAGTAAAATTGCATTGTTGCTACTGCTGTTGCCATTGCAGCTGTTGCTTTTTACTATGTACTACAATTCTTTCTTCTAAATGCATGACCAATGAAAAACAGAAGAGAAATCTGAAGGGCAAATTTAGAACAAGCATCTTAAAGTCATAAAGTGCAATATATGAATGAATCCTTAAGACGAATGATGCTTATGAAAAAGATGTAAGTATAAATTCCATTATGTGTGAACAGTATGGAAATTTAGCTACAAATATTTTAGCCAACAGTTTGTTCCATAAAAGCCAGTATGGACAAAAGCCCATGCAGGAACCATTACAACAAACAGATACAAGAGCCTATAGAGAGCCAGATATGGCAAGATGAAGAAAATATAGCTGTGGTTATTTCCTAGCAGGAATCAAACTATTATAGTTACATGAGCGAGAAGTGAAACATGCAGAGATTGGATCTAGTGGTAAACTAAATTTTACAGTTTTAGTACCTAAAGGAAGGGAAAGCATTTATGTGCAGTCCTTTAGAGGCACCCGGCTCTCATTCCACTGTCTATGCAGAGAATGCAGAAGCTGTATTAAACAGCTGAGCTTGAATTGTTCTTTCTTATCCAGGAAGCAAACAGAAGTGCTAGAGTAGAAGTGATGCATTACTTCAGCTGACACTTATTTAGGTAAACTGAACTCTAGAATGGTAGTATATTTCTTTTTCATTTGCTGGAAAACAACTTAAATTCCAGGGCACATCTGCAGAACCAGATTAATATTATACAGCACAAAATTTCTACAGAAAATGAGAAATATGAAACATATAAGAATAAAACCAGAGCTTGTTTTCATTTTTACTTGACATAACAAAACCTCTATAATACTGATGCATCAAATGAGATAGGTAGCAAGAGACATAGATGTGAGAATAATAATTTTGAGTATGTATGGGTCTTTAAATGTGCATTTATGTGTGTAAGAATATACATGTATAGGAGGGTAGGAGCTAGGCTCATTTCAGTGTTGCCCAGTGACAGGACCAGAGGCAAAAGGCACAGACTGATACACAAGAGGCTCTGAGCATCAGAAAACAGAAAACTGAGTGTGACTGAGCACTGACACAGGTTACTCAGATAGGCCGTGGACTCTCCCTCCGCAGAGACACTCAAAGTCTGTCTGGACACAGCCCTGGGCAACCAGCTCTAAGTGGCTCTTTTCTGAGTGGGGGGTTGGACCAAATCATCTCTGGAGGTTCCTTCCAACCTCAACCATTCTGTAATAGCATTAATAAATCATATATAATCAAAATAAAAAACTATGACCCTATAAAGTTTTCTGTTTAATTAAGAAAAGCAGCTTCCATAGTAATGCCATAAAAGAAAATTAGGACTCCTTCGTAGTAGAGTAAGTTTATTCCAGATAGATTTTATAGTTGTTAATCTGTGTGGATGAATGTAGATATTAAATACATTGAATCTCTTTGACCCACATACCCAAAGGTATTTAGGCATTAAAGTTCTATGGACTGAAATTGATGAAATTATGATTAAATTGAAATTAACTGAATTTCCAGTGCCTAAATATCTCTGAGGTATTTCATTGTCTCTCTTTAACAGGGAAACACGTCAAACAGTAAATGCCTATCACTGTATAATTGCCTTGGCACAGCTTTTGTTTCTTGAGTGGCATGGCTGACTCTGTGTTCTTTAAAATTACCAGTACTAAAACTGATTTTTAATGGAGTTTTCTCTTCTTGCTACCCCTCCAAAATGTATACAAATATTACGAAAATAACTCAAAATTAAGTCAATGCTGTTAATGTATACAGTTTTATATTCAGATTTTTTTCAAATAAGGCACTTCCTTATAATTTTCTTTGAATGCTGCAAAGACAAAACCAGCTGCTATACTAGAAAAAATGTGAGATACGCACAGAAAACAAGAAAGACGAGTGAAAAGTGAGAGCTAAAAATGTAGCGCAACAGTTTTTCTTGAATTCTTGCTATGTCTGGCTCCCAAAGGCCACTGTGGATTCTGGACACATTTTTTGCCTTGTAAAGACTATATAATATGTGCCATCATATTACCATGTCAGATGAGCATATCCATGCAGACCAGCATTAATATATATTGAACAGTTCATGAGAAAGATATAGTTGGTGATTTAAAAATTTTTGCACATATTTGCAGTTTATATTCATTCATCAGAAGCATTCTTTGATTTTTTCTTTTAGGTCAGCATACTGCATTCTACCACTTAGTTTGGGAATATTGAATGTATCTGACATAATTAAAGACAGATTCTCACATCAGAGTTATGTGAGTTATGTACATCTATTAAAGCATTAAGTATTTGCCATGTGAGGTAAACAAGAAGACAACTTTGGATAGTACGGATAAGCTGTCAGACATGTCAAAATATAAGTTTTTTAATTTGCAATCCAAGCATGCAGTCAAAAATTATATTCACTGCAGATGGGTGCTCCCTTGACTGAAAAAACAGCAACTGCAAACAATCATCCCCCCAGAAAACCCCACATTTTCCATACAGAATAGAAAATCTGCTGGAGAGAAATCAAAATATGTTATCATTTTATTTTGAGCAATATTAAACCCAGGTTTTTGTACTCTTTTGAATTATAGAGTGATAAACAGACATGGAGTCACCACAGCATTAATGCAGTCATTCTGCATAGTAGTTACTAACTCCTGATGTCAGATCATCTTCTTTCTAGTGAGAACTATGGCAGACAAGACCACATGGTACAAGTTCTTATTTTTTGTGTCACTCAAACAGGTCTTTGTTGTTGGAAAGATCCGTTCTCATTTGAAAATACTTAGAAGCATTTTTGTAAAAAACTTTACTAATTTTGCAGTGAGAAGGAAATACAGCAATGCAGGAAAGCCATGTCTCTGCAGGGACCTCTAGTTAGCTTCAGCTCCAAAGGCAGCAGGATCTGGTAGGCTGCAATCCCTGACTGAGATTTGTTTGCTTGCTGACGGGCAGCGTCATTTCAGATGTATGTGTGTAAATACAGTTAATTATTCTCTGAATATAATCAAGCTGTAGCTCAGACTCATCTTACATTTCATAACTTTTGCATCCACTGGAAATCTGAACTGCAACATTACAGGCATCTCCTACTGTTCAGCAAACAGATGACACAGGTGTTTAAATAGGGCAAAAGTACTGGAAAAGCTAGCAACATCAGAGCATTCTGTTTCAGCATACTCTCCCATCTGCGGTCTGCCATCCATTTCTAGGCTACCGTTCAAGAGTCTGTTTTTTTAAACTCTTCCCACTTTGATCTGATTTTATATTCAAACTAGCACTTTGTGCATACAAATTCCTAGTAGCTCTTCTGCAGTCAGTTGTTTAGCTTGAGCACTTAAAGTGAGAAACCATGTAACTGAAAGATAAAACTCCATGACTCCATTTATTTGAAACAAGCTGCCTTAATATTCTGTATATTTTAAATCCTCTTTCTTGCTTCTTCCTCAATTTCTCATGCAAGTGCATTGTTTCCACTGAGATTGAATTCACAATAAAATTTACATTCGATAGGTAATGGTCTCCCCTTAGATGGATGGAAAAGGATTCTTCTAGCATCTTTTATTGAAAAATCCAGTTTCTCCCCAGTGTTATTCTTACCACCAGCACAATTGACTGTCACAACACAGTTGTCCAGTGTAATGGGCTAAGTGCATCCCACTGAAATGAGAAACAACTAGTAATTAAAGTTCTTATTCTACAGTCTTCATTCTACACTGTCTTTTCAAGAAAACGGGAGTTAAAAGACAGCTCCTAGTTGCTGTATAGGGCTCCTGATCCATCAGAGGCTTGGGGTTGTCTCCCTTACTCTCTGAATTAATTTTATTACTTTGGGAAGAAATTACAGCTGGCATTTTAAACTTTCATGTTTCAGGAAGCATTTTGCTGGGCTCCTCAGCAAGTACTCTTACTTTATTCCCTCTTGGTTGTATTTAAATAACTTCCTACTTTCCCTGTCCTCATTTTCAGGTTTTGATTAATGTGGTTGAAATTCCCTACAAACATAGGATCATAGTTTTATAAAGCAGCATAAATGCCATGTCTGCTTGGTACAGTATGGCACTTCAGAGTCATCAGTTCTTGGGATGGGACTACAAGGAATAATGCAATTTTGCTACCTTCTGCCAGCCTGCTCCTTGTGATGAGAAAGCTCCAGCCTCCAATAATTTAAGACCCTGCCAGTAAGTTGGTAGAGCAAACCAGAAAAACCATGTTACCTTCAAAGCCACCTTCTCCTTCCCTTTTCTACCTCCCATTCCTCTGCTCTGTCACGTGTGGTGTCATTTGAAACATGTGAAGGGTAGCGCAGATAAAGTCAAAAGCTTGGAAAGGGAATAGGCTAGAGAACCTTAGAGCTGCCTTCTCCAGAACTAAGGCAGCAGGAAGACAGCAAAGGCCCCCAGAAATGCAGCTCTGTTGGGCAATGTGTCCAAAACTGACCTAGTCCTGGGGGGGGAGGGAGGGGAAGAGAAAGACTGGGGGAAGTGTGTGGTGGTTGAAAGAGCTGGAGCCACAGGACTGACTTAGGCTGAAAAGACTCTACTACTACTACTCTACTACTGGGTACCCATGACAGAGCTGCCAATTGCAGTTGTCCCAGATAGAACAGGGCTGGCAAGCTTTTTATTATAACAATAACAAAAAAAAACCCCAACCCAACAAAAAAACATAGAGAGACCCCCGGGGGGCGCCCCCCCCCCCCCCCCCCCCCAAACCTACAGCTTTACCCTGTGTATTTTTTTAAGCCTTTATAGCTGGATTGAGAGGGGAAATGCAGGCATTGTGGTTGGCAGTTCCAGAGTTCCTACTGCTGCATTTTGATGATCCTGTGCATCACATCTGAATTAACGGAAAAATTAAAGTGGTATGTCATGGTGGCTTAATTAATGGCAAAGAAGCTTGTGGTGAGGAGGCAGGAGAGTCAAGGCTGTTGCCACACAAGATTAATGCTATGTATATCAATATTGATGTGGGCACAAGATTACGCATAATAAACTGTTTTAAATAGCAATAATTAAAAGGAAAATGACAATGAAATGGATTCAAGGAACTTGCACTGACTGATAAATAACTAAATTTCAGAAGTTCTTTACAAGATCAGATGGGTCATATTAACGCAGAATAGCTACAGTTCAATTAGAAGCTTAATCTTTATTGCTTCAGTACTACAGCCAAGAGGCTTGCATTCCAACACAGGAAAAAATGCCAGAAAAACAAGAAAAAACTTCCACCACAGAATCAGTATCTATCTGGTGAACTTCTCCAGGATGAAGAGTATGGTTGTTTGTTATCCTGCATCTTTCATATGGGAGGCCCTTGCACACCCTATAAATTCAAAGATATGGATGTGGTAAAAGTGCTACATATGATAGAGAGTAATTTCTTAGCTGTATGTTTTTGCTCTGCTTCTGTAATCTCACTGAAGTATCTGTTATATAACACTAAGCTGAATGGGACCTATCTGTGCTCTGGCAGTAAGAGAATGCCCTTCTGAAACACTGACTGAAATGATAACATCTCTTGAGCACTGAAATAATGTATGCTGCAAAGACACTTGAAAAAGATCAAGCTTCACAGGGCAGAGGGCTGGGAATACCCACAGAACAGTAATAAATATCACAAACCCTCCTTGCTGTCTACTTGAGACTTTGTGTTCCTTGGAGAATAAAAAATTTGTATTCTTTGGAGAAGAGAAATCTAAATTGGTTGAGAAATACCCATTTAAGCAATGTTGTGTCACAACAAAGTGATATATCTGGTAGCAAAACATACAGTATCTAGCTCTCAAAGTTAAGACACAGATAGCTGAGAGTACTAAGTATTTGAAATGTGATCCCATTCTAATTCTGAGTTGATATATGGATTTATATCCTTGATTGGAGGCATCAGGCGTACATCTGTCGTGGTTTTCCTTTTAACTTGCAAAAATGCTTTCAGGGCATACACAAGAGCAGTGCATTACAGAAATGAGGGGGATGACAACACTGACTCGCCAGCAAAATTGTTCTTATATTTTCCACTAACGGAAGATAATTTTTTGTTGAAAATTAAAGTTTTCAATAAAAATATGTTAATTTGTCTCAAAAAAGGAAAGAGAATAAAAAAAAGTAAAAATTTGCATAATCTTAAAACAAGCATCTCAATAAAATACACTGAAGGGAAAGAAAAAGGGGGAAAAGGCGAAATGAATAGCTCAAGAAAGAAAAATAATGTTGTGAAAAGACTTCACTTAAGATTAAAAAAAATAAATATCCAACTAGATTCATTTCATCCTGATTTTCTCTACAATTACACATCCAAATGTTTCACAATAAAAACAAAATTCACCAAATCAACATGACTCCCTATACCAAATACATCTTGCCCACCTTCAGATGAATATTCTGTTTTGCTACAGATAGTTCTTTGAAAATATTGCTGTAAAATGTTTGTCACTGTGACTACACATCTCACAGTTTGAGTCTAAATTAGTGTGGTAAACATTTGAAAAATAATTTAAAATGTATATTCTATAACCAGTAATCATGACTTTACAAGTACCACATGACATTGCAAAGCTTTCAACCACCTCCTGCAGCTCCATCCTTTCATAGAAAAACGTTTTTCTGCTACAATTTAAATTCCTTCTTTTTTTTTTTTTTTTTTTATGTGAAGGAAAACTTTACATTAAGAATCCATTTATTTTCCTAGATTCCCAACATGTAACTTGTATTTTATTTTATGTTGTATGCTTTTGATATTTCAAAGAGCATTCAGTGTGACAGAGGTAGGTATGCACTTTGCCATTCTTGCATCTTATGGGAAGATACATGCAATATGTTTTTAGTGGGTCGTAATTATTGACAAAGACATATTAGAATAATTTTTGCCTATTGATGCTATGGGTGAAATGAAGAACATATTGTCAATGTCACCTGTTCTGGCACTTTGCAGGAGGCAATTTAACAGCAACTGTGGAAAATGAGATCATAAAGGTTAACAGGGTAGAGATCATAATAATAATTTTAATGGAGTTTAAGAAGTTCAAAATATTTTATTTTCTCATTTCCCCCCCCCCCAAGGGTATTCTGAAGGTTTATAAAGGAAACAGAATGATGTGCATGCTTGAGAATGAAGAGAGTTTGTGCATTAGTATTCCAGAACTGAAAACATAACCAAGGAGACCTCTTTGCAATATGCTAGTTGTTGGTGTGCCTTTAGGGTAAAATAGTTGCATCATTTTATCTGAGAGCCATGGCAACATAGAGGTGCAAGATCAAGTTGAGATTTAGTTCAAAGGACCAGGTTGTCAAGCAGCATATTAAAAGAAGTCAGGTCTGGCATGGACCCCCAGATATATCTAAGCAAGTTAGACCAAGGTTTTTTAACTGTCAGCATTATTTAATCTTACTGATACAAGGGCACTGAGTAAAAGATGAGACCAGACAATGTTGTTGAATTGGCAGCATCACACAATGGCTTCAGAACCTGTTTTTAAAGGGATCCTAATAATAAATTAGTTTAAGTAAATCAGACAATTCTTACCGTATTGAAAGCTCAAAAACCTTTTCTCTAAAGTTTTTAGTGTTTACTGACTCTCACTGAATACAGTCATCATGAAGCACTACATATTTTCATCATATACCCTTGAATGACAAGAAGCCTATTGTAGCCAGGGAAACCATGTAGGCCAAGTCTATTTACAAAAAAGTGGTATTCAAAGGACTGATAGAAATGTTCACTTTACATTTTATGGCTGAGTTTGCTTTCTACTTTGGTGAAAAGAGTGTCATTGTTGATACTACAGCTGAATTTCTCTGATGTATTTGTTATTTTGTTCTGGTGCTTTGATCATACATTCAAGGATTTCTTCTGCTAGATCTTCTCACTCAGCTTATGCAGAGAAAAGGAGAGGAAAAGAGAGAAGAGGAGAGGAGAGGAGAGAATGAGAATTGTCCACAGTTATAGGAGCCTAGCTGCAGATTCACTTAATCGCATAGATGTGTCTGTTGAAGTAGTGATTGAAACATACTCCTAAATCTTATTTCCTCATTTCCTTAAATTTCCACCCTGTATATCTCCCATTTATCATTTTTTTAAGTTGGTAACAGTGTTTGTAACATTTTCAGAAATTGCTGCTTCTTGTTGATGATGAAAATGAGCAGAATTGCAATGGCATAAGGAGGACATAAACATGATGGACAAAAATAGAAGAAAAATATAGACAGACACTTCTATGAAACTGAAATAAATCTTTCTGACTTCTTAGCTGTTTGACACACATTTTTCTAATTAACTTTAATAACACAAAACCAAAAGTAAATAAATATTGAAACATGGATAAAGAAACCATATTCATTGTTGGTAATATCTAGGCACGATTTTCACCTAAGGTGAGTAGTAGAACTTGTGGACAGTTCACTAAAATTGCAAATTATCTCCCTTAAGCAATCAGTTACATTGGGTAGGCTTCATAATATGATAGTCTTCAAATAAATTAACATGATTTGATTTTCCTAATGAATATTGACATGTACATGTTACTTTTGTCAAGGCAGTTAATACTGCATAAGAATGGAGAGTCTGCTGATTCAATTCTGAATATTTTTTTGTTTTCTCTCATTTATATTCTGAAAAGGTTCACACAATATAATATTTAGAAATATCTTGTCTTGTTTTCTGGAGGATCCCTTGCTAGGTTCTGCGTTGTGCTCTTCTGTGAAGTAGGAATAGCTAAACAGAGGAACAAGCAGTTTGGGATCACAGTTCATTTAGACAGTTACCTATCTTTTCCATCAGAGGAAATATGCATCACCCTTTGGATACATTGTTTCTTTGATATATTGCATCTTGATGCATTGTCTGTTCTCTATAGTAATGACAATGCTGACAATTCATAAAAATGTGTGGGGAAATGTATGCTTGTATACATGCAAAAATGAAGGAAGAGCATGCACTTTTGGTCTGAGTCAAGTATCTTGCTAACTTCAAATCACTTTAGGTTTGGTTATGTGACTGTACTTCAGATTTCCGTGCAGCTAATGTAGATTAAATGAGCTTTTTCTTTTTTTTTTTTTGTTTTTTTTTTTTTTTTTTTTTTTTTTTTTTTTTTTTTGAGTTAACACAACTGCTGGTTTGCCCCAGAATTTATTTGATTTATTTTAACATTGATCAAAATAGTCTGGTGAAATCACACTTAAATCTTTATTTCATTATTTTCAGAGAGGAAGAAGAAACATACGAAAAGCACTGTTGATGATGCTGGAGAATATCCTCTGCCCCAAATTTCATGCAATAAGCACTGTTGATGATGCTGGAGAATATCCTCTGTCCCAAATTTGAGATTCCAAGCCCAATATTTCTGGATTGGTTCTTCTGCTAAAATTAGCTTTGAGAACTTCTGTTTCAGCACATCTGGAGGAGGAACCTATGTATGTTATTTCATTGCTTACACTTAATTTGCATAAATTAGGCTTTCCTCTAGAGACCTTCAAAGACATCTACATTTCTGCACTAAATATGTATGTATGAAAAGTAGGCATTTAGATGACTTCCTCCACTGTGCAGCAATAATAGCGCTTCATAGATGCCCAAGTTAAACAGGTCTTTTCCCATCCAAGACTATAGGACAAACCAGGTGCCTGGCTTTCCCTACTCATCGCAGTGAGAAGTGTTTATGTCTAACACACCACCCACAACAAAAATCGTAAATGTGTTTTCTTATTTCCTGTCCTGCCAACAGCATTTCCATGAAGCCATAAGCCAATGTGATGGTAGTTAATGCTGGGCTTAGGTTTTTTCTAACTCTGTGTCCTCTGTTTTTAAGTGTGTCCTGGGTTCAGCAGTAGCAGTCATTTTTCTCTGTCTTAGTAGCTGGTGCAGAACTGTGTTGGTTCACACAAACTGTGAAAGTTTGTAACTTTCAACCTGGGAACAGCACTGATAACACCAATGTTTTTAATTGCTGCTCAGTAAAGTTTACTCTGACCAAGGACTTCCTGAGTCTCATGCTCTGCCAGGGAGGAGGGGAAGCCAGGAGGAAGCAGAGACAGGACGCCTGACCCAAACTAACCAAAGAGGTATTCCATACCATAGCACATCATACCCACTTTATAAACTGGGGGCAGTTACATGAAAGGGCTAGATCACTGCTTGGTCAGGCTGGGTATCGGTTGGTGGGTAGTGAGTCATTGTATTCTCTTCCCTTGTTATTTCCCTTGTCATGATTATAATTAGTGGTAGCAACAGTGGTTTGTGTTATACCTTAGTTACTGGACTGTTCTTATCTCAACCCCGTGGGAGTTACATTCTTTCGATTCTCCTCCCCATCCCCTCAGGAACAGGGTGGGAGGAAGTGGGGGAGTGAGTGAACGGCTACGTGGTTCTGAATTGCTGTCTGGGCTTAAACCACGACACAGTGGAATCTAACAGATTCAGTGTTGCTTCCTGTGCCCCTTGTGAAAAGGTACATTTTACAGCTGGATAGTAGTTGACCCCTCAGTGCCTCTGTATTTGTCCCCTCTGAAAGCTTTTCATTGTTCTGTTAGTTTTTTATTATCTTTTTGAGCCAGTGCATTTTACATCATGATCTTTACGGTAAACAGTATCCTAGTAACGGAAGCGTTGAACTCAGAGAAAAATATTAGCTTCATTGTATTTCAAACAAAAAGCAAGGCTGGAAGGAAGCTGATGGGCACAGCCAGAGCTTATGGAATGGGAAAAGATGAAAACATACTTTAAAACTTACACAAGATTTTTGGTTTAGAATAAATTAAAGATATAGACAGTAAGAGTAAAATATTATAAATTACTCAGCCTGCATATCTTCTGTTGGTGAAGGGACTCATTCCGCAAAGTTCCTGAGTATAGTGGTATGGTGAAGACTGCTATCTTGCAAGCATGGGTTCAAATGCCTGGCTGGACTAGGATCTCTCTGCTCATATTCTTTCTTATTAGATATATACTTGGTCATGTAATAATACAGAGCATTAAGAAAAAAAAAACATTCAGGTGCTACAACTAGCTTTATACCCAATATAATGCAGGTTAAACATTTTTAACATCAGAAAAAACTGCAAAAAATGCATAGCAGATGGAGCCCTAAATTAATGCCTCATGAATAATTCAGAGCAGTTTATTTGTTTGATTGGCTAAGAAGTATTTCTGAAGTGATGAAGGTACAAGAAGATAGAAAACATACAGTATGCGTAAAACAATGTAAGCTTTTTAACACAACAGGTAAACATTCTTTATAATAGAGATTGACAGCTGTATATTAAATGTTGAGATTTTTTTTTCCAGAAGTTCAGTAGTATTCTTCAAGTTAAGTTCTTTCAACACAGTCATAATTGGTAGTAACAGAAAAGGTAAATTGGAAAAGATCTTAATTTATTGTTGGCAAAATTCTATTCTAATTGAAATATCTTACCCTAGTAAAATAATTAGAATTTCAGCGTATGAAATTATTATTATGACCTCAAAACCAAGTTGCTTGGCTTGTTTAATGATGACAACTTTTTAATATTTTCAATAGGATATTTCTTCACTGATTTGCAGGGCATGATAGAGACAAAATGAACTGAAAGTCAGTGTCAAAAAACAAGTAAACAAAAAATTTTAGCTTTTAAAAAATTACTTTAAGTGAAACTTAGGCATTTACTAGCAAAATTCTGATTGTGAAAATCTCCATTTAGGTTGAGAGCTTTTAAATTTCATATATGCCTCACTTTTTAAAAAAGATCTTAAGGAGTCCAGGAGATAGAAGTGGGATTCAGCTCCCTAAAAACAGATGTCTTGAGATTTATGCTGTTTATACTGGTTATCTTGTATCTTTTTTTTTAATCTATGCAAAAGCAAGAAAAGAATATTCCTAGGCACAACTGATTTAATCCTCACATAGCTGTACAATCTAGGCTAGACATATCCAGTTCTTCTCTCCCCTAGAGAGAAATGGAGCCGACCTCAGCTCTAGATACCTCACTGTAAGTGTATAAACTTGTGTAAGATAAGTCTCAGACCTACATGTGCAATTCTATCTACAGTGATTTCTACGTCCTTCTGAAGCCAGGTAATACATCCTTCCTTGTGACATCTAAGGACTCTGATCCTACTTCCTGAGTGCTCCTGGCAATGCAAGAATGTGGTTCTTCCTGCACAAGCCCAGTTTTCTTTCAAAACCCCAAAGAAGACAGAGAAGAAGGTGGGCAAGGAGAAGCACAGTGCACTTTCTGCCCTTTCCACAGAAGCTTTGCCGCTTTGCAGGAAAGACTCCTAGACTCATGGGGTCAGGAAGCAAATTAATGGTGACAGAAAGTGACTTCACAGATATAAGGTATGTCCCTCACTGCTCTAGAGGCAATCTGTTTATGTTATTAAAATTGCTTACTCAATCTTGAAATTTCAAAGCAAAGCTGTCATTACAACCTATGTAAGTGTCTTTACTGATAGGGAATATTGCCCTTTTCGTGATTCCCTGGATTTAAAATTGTTTATTACTGTGTGGCATAGTTTCAACCAGAAGATGAAGAGTGGTTTTTTGGGTTTTTTTATTCACAGCCTGTACACTTCCCTAGATCTTAATTTCATCTCTCAACTCACCACTACTACTACGACTAATACTTTTGTCCTCTAAACTGGCTTTTAGATGTGTGCTCTGATGAACATAACAATCTTTAAAAAAAAAAAAAGTAAATTGAAAAAATTAGGCACCATGTGGTGTTGCCCATGTCCTTTTGGTCCACAGACTCTGTACCTTCTCCCCTAGCAGAACAAGACCAGCCAGTGTGGAATGACATCATGGCTGGGGCTCATAGCTGGTGTGAAAAGATGAAAAACATGCCCTAGGCTTTGGTCTGTAAACACAGAAAAGCTTCCTTATTCTACCCCTTTCCTGACTATGTATTTCTTTGTCAATCTAGTATAATTCACAAGCTCCTTTCAGGAAAGCTCAAGGTTCGATACCCTGAGAATCAATTAGATAAAATTTATGCCACAGCTTCTGTTAAAGGGTTGGTGCCTTCTGAGTCTCTGATTAGCACGGATCTACTGGTAGTAACATTTCAGTGAAAAACGAAAATTCTTCACCAGTTTGCATTGCCTTCAAGTCATAAAAGGGCTTTGGTTTAATCAGGCACTATTCCTCAAGAAGCTCCTAAGACATTGATGACTTTCTACAGCTTTCTCTAAGACAGCTTTATGGATGTAAAATGCTTCCTTGAATGAAAAGAGGTTGTTACGGTGTTAGATCAAGGTGATCATCCATTAAGGTCTTGACCTTGGTTTTTATCTGTGAAGATCAGGGTCTGAATCTCAATAGATAATCACCTTGATTCATCTTATGGGGTAAAACCCTTTCATGCTATCCTGATTTTGGCTGGAATAAAGTTAATTTTCTTCCTAGTATCTGGTACAGTGCTGTGTTTCGGCTCTAGTCTCAGAACAATGCTGATAACACACTGATGTTTTTAGTTGTTGCTCAGTAGTGCTTACCCCGACCAAGGACTTTGTAGTCTCATGCTCTGCCAGTGAGGAGGGGACAAGAAGCTGGGGAAAGAGGGGAGATAGCAGAGACAGGCCACCTGAATCGAAGTGGTATTCCATACTACAGCTCATCATGCTTTGTGTATAAACGGGGGGGAGTTATCCAGAAGGGACTGATTGCTGCTTGGGGACAGGCCTCTCATGACTGAGTTTTTTTGAAAGATAATCAAAGAGGGTTGTGATTCAGTATCATTAAGCTTAGTATCAGAGATCATTTCCCTTTATTTTTAGTCACTATTATAGAGGAGTATTTTAGTCAGGATTATAGGGACATGAAGCAGCTCCTTTTGTGAATAATATGCTTTTTAAAAGCCTGGTGAATGACAAAATCTCACTGATGACTGTGCTTTTCATGTGTATCAGACAGAGAGGGGTTAGGACCTAAAATTCCTGTTTTAACAGTCTCCCTGGAATTTAAGCAGTAATCCATACAGCGGCATTCATCAGTTGCTTCCCAATTCATTACATATGACAGTATAAGGCTGACAGTTACAAACCAATCAGCAGATTTTCCTAAACCTGAATATTTTGTCTCTTTGGCAGGAGGATGGATAACATTAAAGATAAAAAAAGAAAGAAATGCCCACACAGGATACAAACTTCTAGTAATCTTTTTATCACTATCAGCACTGGGAAACCACTTCTAAAGTTGGGGAGCGGATGTTTTCATAGCTTGGTTTTTCATCTGTGAGCTATGAAGACCATATTAAAACAACCTTATTCTCTTGCAGTCCAACATAGAATCATAGAATCATAGAATCATAAGATAGTAAGGGTTGTAAAGGACCTTATGATCATCTAGTTCCAAACCCCCTGCCAGGGGAAGGGACACTTCCAACTAAACCATGTCACCCAAGGCTCTGTCCAACCTGGCCTTGAATACCACCACTAATGGAGCATTCAAAACTTCTCTGGGCAACCCATTCCAGTGCCTCACCGCCCTTACAGGAAAGAATTTCTTCCTCATATCCAATCTAAATTTCCCCTCTTTAAGTTTGAACCCGTTTCCCCTTCTCCTATCACTACATTCCCTCATGAAGAGTCCTTCCCCAGCATCCCTATAGGTCCCCTTCAGATACTGGAAGGCTGATATGAGGTCTCCACGCAGCCTTCTCCCCTCCAGGCTGAAAAGCCCCAACTTTCTCATCCTATCTTCATATGGGAGGTGCTCCAGTCCCCTGATCATCCTCGTGGCCCTCCTCTGGACTTGTTCCAACAGTTCCATGTCCTTTTAATGTGGAGGACGCCAGAACTGCACACAATACTCCAAGTGAGGTCTCACGAGAGCAGAGTAGAGGAGCAGGATCACCTCCTTTGACCTGCTGGTCATGCTTCTTTTGATGCAGCCCAGGATACAGTTGGCTTTCTGGCCTGCGAGTGCACACTGAAGCCAGCTCATGTTCGTTTTTTCATCTACCAACACCTCTAGGTCCTTCTGCATACGGCTGCCCTGAATTTGTTCTCTGCCCAACCTGTAGCTGTGCCTGGGATTGCTCTGACCCAGGTGTAGGACCTTGAACTTGGCATGCTTAAACTTCATCAGATTGGCATCAGCCCACCTCAAAAGTGTGTCAAGGTCACTCTTGATGGCATTCCTTCCCTCCAGTGTATCAAGCGAACCACACAGTTTGGTGTCATTGACAAACGTGCTGAGGGCGCACTTAATCCCACTGTCCATGTCACTAACAAAGAACAAGAACAAGACCGGTTGAACAAGACAGGTCCCAACACTGATCCCTGAGGGACCGGTCCCAACACCGATCCCTGAGGGACACCACTCGTTATTGGTCTCGAGCTGGACATTGAGCCATTGAGCACTACTCTTTGTGTGCATGCAGCCATCCAGACAGTTCTTTGTCCACCGAGTGCTCCACCTATCAAATTGATGTCTGTCCAACTTAGAAACAAGGATGTCATCTAAGACAGTGTCAAATGCTTTGCACAAGTCCAGGTAGATGACATCAACTGCTCTACCCCTGTCCATCAGTTCCGTAGCC
>JARCZZ010020482.1:0-27869 GCA_030323915.1 Brotogeris chrysoptera
GCCCCCCCCGCGCCCCGGCGGGGCGGCCCGGTCAGGCCGCGCCTGCGGAGTGCGAGCGCCGGCGGCTGCGCGGCTCCCGGGGTGCGGGGAGGGGAGGAGGAGGGAGCGGGCTGCCGGGCTGGGGCGGGCTTGTCCCGGGATGCGTTGTACCCCCGCACCGGCAAACGGCCCCCAGGACACGCAGTCGGTGGCGGCACGGTGCTGGGGTGACGGTGTGGTGTGGGGGCCCCGCCGCACCCGTCTCCAGGACGCAGAGGCACAGCAGGACCGGCCCCGTCCCTTGTTACCCCGTGTCACCTCCGGCCGTTCCCCGAGGGTCGTCCCCTGCGCAGGGACCTGAGGGGACAGCGGGCTGGGGGTGCCCTGGGCGTGATGGGGGCCAGGCACAGCCCCTAATGTCCACGGACCCCCGCGACACGAAGCTCCAGTGGTTTAACGTCAAATTGCTCCTTTTTTGAGCATTGTCCCCCGTACAGCCCTCCCTCGGTTCAGACACCAAAAGTGGTTAATAAATGAGTTCGGAACAAAGCAAATCAATGCTGTGGAGCAGGCGGGGGGGCATCAGCCACCCCCAGCCTGTGTCTGTTCCTGCAGACCCAGGGTCAGGGCTCGGCACAACATGGCTGGGGTGTATCCCTATTTTCCCCTTGTTCCACAGCCAAGCAGGTAGAGCAAGAGAATCTGCACCCCGGGGAGAGAGCGCAGGGTCTGACCCAGGCTGGGGAAGAAGAGAGCTTTCACATAAAGAGGAGAGCTTTTCCATAAGCCTGCTATCTCGGGTCTGGGAGCTTGGACAGGGCAGCAGGAGGGTACCCCACTGGCACAGGGCTCCCTCTGACACCCTTCTGGCTCTGTTTCCACTCGTGACAGCAACGCCCAAGCCGTGCTGCCGTGCTGTCACTGTGAAACCCTGCTCCTGACCTGCCGGTCGGGCTGGTCTGGATCCAGCGAGGAGCCCTGTGGGAGCAGCCAGGGCTGCTGAGCATTGCCCCAGAGATGTGCTGGGGTGTGGGGGCATGCTAATGCCCGATGCTGTGGAGCTCCCTGGCCTCATAGGGGTCAGCACTGGCTGGAGGTATGGGAAGAAGAGAGGTCATGGTGTGTTTAAAAGATGCCATACTAGTCAGTGTTAATTAGTACCTGGAGCCCACAGTGTCATGGGACCTGAATCACTCGAGACAGGATGATGCCCCAAACAGCAGCGCATGCAATGAAGTCCCTCTGGCTCCCAATTGCTGGGGGCTGGCAGGCTATTTTGGGGAAGCATGGCTGCAGGATTTCATGGGTCATGTGTCCTGGGAAGGGCACGTGCCAGAGCCGGGCTTTCTGGACGGCTCAGCACAGCCTCTCCCTTGGCCATGTGGCACTTCCACGCTGGCAGCACCGCACAGCTCCTGCCCTATCTAAGATACCACGACTCGATCGCCGCATCTGGCAGGGTGTCCCTGCTGTCATCTGCAATGTACTAACGGATGGCACAGGATGGATCAGCCGTGCTCAGAGATGGGAAGTCCCTGGAAAATTAGGAAAGGGAGAGACACAAACCATCAGTTGGATTTAGACATGGCCTGGAGAAGAGCAGGGAAAGCAGAGGTGGAGGCTGGGAGCAGGGAGCAGAGTGGGATGGCATGCTGCCTCCCAGCTTGAGTGTGCTCGGTCCCTGCAGGAGTCTGGCCATGCAGATGAGCAGGATTTCAGCTGCTGACCAGAGCAGGGGGTGGAAGTGGGAACCAGGCTGAGCCATAAAGGTCTCACAATGTACTTGGCTTTTATTAACTCCACTAACTATCTGAGATAAGACGTAATTCCCACTTTACAAGTGTGCACTGGCAAACACTCATTAAAGCACCAGGCAGAAAGTTTCTGGCTTTCTAATTGCTTGAGCGCTGCGCTGGGGATGTCTCTGCTCTAACCAGCCCTGGTTGCATCCGCTGGAAACCCGGACACGAGCAGCTGCCCAGCTCGCTGTAGTGCTGAGGGCATTATTCCGCCTGCTCACCAGCAGAGAGAAGAAAGCTTTCCATGACCTTAGCTTTAAAGTCCTTACTGCAAACACACCCAAGGCAGCAGAGGCAGCCAGAACCACACTGCTCAAAAATCAGATCATTTCAAAGTCTTATTCCCTCTCCCGGAAGAAGACGAGGATGCGTATGGTCACACTGTGCCTAACAGCAGCATCTTCTGTTACCTAACTGCATTTCTTGGTCCTCCTCTTGCACCTGCACAACCCTTCTCCTGGGATTTTCTGGCTGCTTTGTATGGATCCGTGCTGATTCAGCCGTCAGTAGCCAGTACTGCTTTTCCCAGCGTGACATCCCCAGGTTTGAAGCCAGATTAATCATAATTTGGATTCCCTTCCCTTCTAGCTATATTCCAGGATAATTTTTCTTTAAAGGCACTTCTATAGAGGAAAGCAAGTGCCCCCCAGGCAGGGTTCAGGCAGCTCTGCTGTTCTGGCCAGGCTGCAGGATGTCCCAAGACAACCCCAAGAACCTTGGTGGGTCTGGCCCAGCTCTGGGTCCCAGCTACCAGCTCCACAACCCCTGGCTGAGTGGGACCGTGCCCTGGACCTTTTGGTGCTCTGTTTCTTGTAACGTTTTTCCTCTGGGTGTCCATCTTTGGCCACCAGCAGCAGAGTGCTGAATTGGTCTGGCTGTGCTCATGCTCTGCTGCAACAGCCCCGGGTCACAGCTCCCGCCTGAATCCTGAGAGTCCATGCATGGTTGGGGCTTTGGTGGAGCATTGGAGACTGAGCCTGGACATCTCCCGTGGTGTTTGTACTCAGAGACAGGGCAGGGCAAGGCACAGCTCGGGCTATTGCCCGTTGGTGATGCCAGGAGGTGGAAGAACACTTACCTATCCTGTCTGCTCCTGGGACAGCAGAGAGTTGTAGCATTTGCTGGGGAATGGGGTAGGGAGGTACCAACATTTCCAAGGGAATGGCCCAAGGGCAAGGATTTCCGAGGGAACTGGCTCAGGAGAAATGAAGTTTCTAGGGTATATGGGCAGGGGGTATATTGCAATAAAGGGTGGACAGGGGAAAGCACATGGAGAGATCTGAGAGGCAGCCCAGAAGGAGCAATAAGGGAGGAGGTTTTGCAGCACCTCCGGCTCCACACATCCAGCAGCCGTGGTCCAGCAGCCTCATCCACAGCAGCCTCCTAAGTACAGCCAGTTAAATGCATGCTGTCTTTATTTTCCTTCTCCTTTGTTCAACCCTTGAGCTCGCCCTGAAGTCTTATCATCAATTTCTTCTCTGCAAGGCAGTGGTGGAGTTGCTTCTTAGAGGAGGGACCAAGTGGAGCCCTATGGGTCGCCCCCACTCTCCATCTTTGCAATTGTAAGTTCTCTCTTTCAGAGACTGTGAGCTGGCACAAGCTCCTCTTGGCTCTTACTCGTTCTTTGCTGGTTTTACTTGGCCTTTCACAGTAGTTGCTATGCAGTACTGATATAAAAATAATAAAGGATTCTTTCTTGCCCACCCTGAAGGGAAAGCATACATATGGTCTGAAACTGCATTGTGCCAGCAGGAAAAAGCACATCTTTCAGTGGGTGGATTCAGTGCTGAATATTCCCACTGGGTCTGGGTGGCTCTGGAAGGGGTGGATGTGATCTGCTGAGGTGGGTGGGTGGGAAGACGGGCATGGCACAAGGCTGGAAAGCATGTCGCTGATGAAATGGGCTAAACGGAGGATCTAGTTCTCCAGCTGCTGAGCAGGAAACTATACACCGCTCCTAGGAATACACGGATTGATCCTCGAGTCCAGGCTGGCGGATAAAGAGAAGGTCGTTTGACACTGCTCCAGGCAGGGAGAACTTGAAATATTCACAGTGTGCAGGGTTGCATGCTCTGGCTCTGGGGTTTTATGTTAAGCGCCGTATCTGTGACACCCAACGTTACTGAGGTTTGTGCTTCCTGGGCCAGGGCCGAGGGGCTTTCATCCCTCCTCCCAGCTTTTTCCTGATTTCATAGCAAGCGACCTCCAGATCCTGCTTTGTTTTGATGTATTAGCCCAGGGCTTGCTTCCTAAGGCGCTGACAGCTACGGAGCCACTCGTCCCTGGAACCGAGCATGAATGTGAGGTGCTCAGGTGCCTCAGTTTTCCCTTGGGCAGTGTTTGTTTGCCATTGTCTGCAGATGGTTTGAGATTGCACGAAGTCATTAATTTTGGCATTGTAGGATGGAAAGTGCTATGGATAATGCAGTTCTTCATTTTCAAGATGAATTTACCCCATTATAACAGATTTTAATACGAAGCAATTTCTGATTTATAAAATTGGTTCATCTGCAGAGAAGTAAACATGCTGAGAAAAATTTAATGTTAGGTAGGAAAAACCCTCATGCTCCATGTTGAATATATCCATTTGACCTTCTGGGTATGTGAGTTCTGGGATTCCTGCCTGCGCCTCCCACTTGCTTAAACAAACACCCCTGGGTCTATCACAGTAAAATTAAATCCAGACCTTACCCTCAACCAGGCTGTGGTGCTGTGCACTTGAAACAAGCCAGGAATCACTGCAGAACAGTCAAGGCCCATTCCCACCAGAAGACCTCAAAGCTGCCACCACTGCTTCTTCCACAGCTATGACTCCCCCCGCCCTGCTATGCTGGGGCCCCAGCAAAGCGTAGAAGCAAACCTGGACCCTCCCCAAGCACTTTTAAGAATCCCTGGAGCTCTTCTTCAGAGCAGCACACAGTTAGCTCCCTCTGAAGCAATTACTGTTACTGTATCATACTGGTAGATAGAAGGATCTAGAAATAGTCTAGCAAAGACTGAACTGGAAGATACTGTTAGAAGTGTAATAAAGAGGGGAAATATTTTGCTTAGACTGGTTAGAATGATCTCTGAATTACTTCAGTTGATTAGTCAAGTTGATTATTTTAGCCTGAACACTGGCAGTTCTGATACCCAAATTCATTTCTAGGTCATTCATCATTCATTACTACCTGCTGCAAAAGAGAGAGGCCAGATTCAGTTCCCATTATCATAAAGCAGGAACACCGGATTTAGCAGCTTCAGTTATTTAAAACCTAGTCCTTTCCTTAGGGAAGGCAAGCTTTAGCTTTCCTCACTTCTGCCAAACACACTGTTATAACTGAACCTTTGTAGAACATACAGCCCATTTTAGTCACCTGCAAAGTTTGTTGCCACTTCTGTTAATGGATTAAAAAAGACCTTAAATTAAATCATTAGTACACCAGTTTTGTGATGTAAACAGTTTAATGAATACATGAAGCACATATAAAGCAAAAGATTAAAACAAAATTACTGTTACAACCACCATAAACTGTATAAAAATCTTTTTACAAGCATTTGCTTGCACAGCAGGTTTTACAGAACAGTAGATCTTGAGCAGTGCCACTCCCTGAAACAAAGACCTGGAATTAAGAATCACAGTCATTTACTCAGATCGCATCGTACACACTAGTCAGACTAGCATTGATTTAACTACGCTGCTGTCTCCATGGTGCTGTAGTACACATGAGGGCTCCACAAGAAATGTTAATAGAGTCCGAGTGCAAAAAGATAAAATATGCCTGAATATTCTGATGAACGTGTCTGTCCATGTCATTATTTAAAACCATGGTTCCTAAACTCTTTGCCTGTGCATGTTTATCTCAGTCCTTTTTGTGGATCCCTGTTACAACAACTGCTTAACTCTGCGGCAGGTTTGGAATTGCCATTTCTCAGATGCTGATCCTAGATCTTGGTTCTGCTCAACTCGAGAAGAACATCAGCCCAGTACCTCCTATCTGTCTTTACAGAGGGGAGGCCCCATGTCTGCCTTCTGTAATCCTTGTCCCCACACACATATAGGGTTAGGGCTGGAAACAACCCTAAGATCACCTCATTCCAACATCCCTGCCATGGGCAGGGACATCTTCCACTGGACTAGGTTGCTTGAAGCCCCATCCATCTTGGCCTTGTACACTGCTATGGATGGGGCATTCACCACTTTGAGCAACCCGTTCCAGTGTCTCACCAACCATCACAGTAAAGAACTTCTTCCTTGTATCTAACCTCATCTCCCCTGTTTAAGTTTGAACCCATTACCCCTTGTCCTATCGCTACAGTCCCTGATGAAGACGTGTGTATCAGGAAGGAAACACGGAAGCAAGGCTTCATATAGGCAAGAGGAGAACATTACAAGATTGCATACAAAACCAAAGCAAAATGTAAAAGAAAAAAATATTAAATCTTTCAGCTAAGTCCAGCCAGAGCCTCTGGTTTTACTGTCACAATATTTTGGTTTGTTGCAAGGGGGTCACAAATGGAGTTTAAAGTTTAGTATGTTAATGCATAATGTTAAACCAGGACAGAAAAGTTCTTGTTTCACAATCCAAACTTTAGTAGGAAAAAAACCAAGAAATAAATCATAAACAATTCCAAAAGCATAAACAACTCTGTCAAAGAACCAAACCAGTGCTCTGTACATACTCAAGTTGAATACAGGCTAATATTGAAGAGGCACAAGAAGGATTCGATCATTTTAACAAACTTGCTTATATGCTTCACAAACATGTAGATAAATACTCTGTAAAGATTAGAAAGGTAATAATTTACAGTTACATGACTGTCTCGCATGCTTTCTGAGATGTCTGCACCACAGTTTCTTTCTGTCACCTGTTTAAATTCTTCTTTAATACAAACAAATTTAAGCTGTGCACAACACAAGTTTTGTTTGGAATATTCTACCTTAAAAAACTTTCTTACAAGTACGAAATCCAAGCTGGTTTTGATTGAGTTTGCTATCTAAATTCTTGGTGGGGTTGGGGGAACAGGGGTGAATGTATCTGCTGCCCCTTAAAGGAGAAGGAGTATTTCTGTACATTCCAGTTTTTCTATTTTTATTTGCTCCCATGCACTCAACTTCAGAATTCCAGGGTAAGGGAGAACCTGCTCCATGGGAGAAAGGAGGCCATGAAACAGTCCCCAACTTTGTTCCTACCCCACCTTTCCATACACAACAGCAAGTATTATTCATTAATGTGTTTTTCAGCTATGGATGCAAGATGAAAATGCCTCCACAAAGAATTTATAATGTGTTTTGCTGGAATGTCAGCCCTAAATCTGTACAAAGAGCAAGTGTTGTCTTTGCATTCCAGTGCTTGCTGGTGTGGGAAGTTGAGCTACATGCTCCCACTGGGGCATGGGCTGGCTGGAAAAGGGAGATTTCAAGAAAAGCAGCTGCAGAATTGCTTTGAAAAGCTTCAAAAATTAATCAGAAACAAGTGCAAGCAAATAAACAGTGCAGCTCTATCAACTTTTCAATTTCAAGCCTTATGAAGTTCATCCTTTAAGGTGCTTTTCATGGTATCTCATTTACCAAAGACATGTTTACCTAGTGGAATCTGGAAAGCCGATTCTTGATTCTATTTCAGCTCATCCAAGCACACCTTCATCATTTGTCGGTGCTCTGGCACTCTACAAAATTCAGCAAGTGGCAACTACTTAAGCTTTAAGCACAAGTAAGACTATAAGCCATTTAGATTTCCTCTGTGTACACACACACATAAATAAATGACACCATGAGCCTTCCTTGATACAAGAAATCAAAAGGCATTGATTCAAAGGCTGAATAAATAAGCATAGAAACAACCGTCCATGCCATTTGCTCAATATTTTCTGCACTGAAACCTCCTACAACTGAGCTTGCTTGGGCATGGTTTCATCAATATTATCATTGTGTGAATAGTGCCAGAGATGCTTTGGCAGTGGAAGTCTGAATGGGACTGACTTTTGCCAAGATAATAGAACTCTCTGCTTCCAGCTGAGGTCTACAAGTCAAGACTTCAACACTGCATGCGGCTGTCCTTAAAAAAAGCCCCCAGCATTATAAATGCTTCTGCTAGGCACAAAATGTTGGAACTGTCCATGAATCTGTACTGTTTTGCAGACATTTAACTGCTTCAAAACAGCAGTTTACTGAAGAGCAACAGAGATACGAGACATGATATCCTGTGCTCCCATCCACAACTACATAGAGATCTGTAGAGAATCACAGCAATCGTGTTCACGCCAAAGGATAAAATATTGAATCTGTACAACCTGCAGCCATTTCTTAGTCCTCACTACTAAAAAGTGTTTTATTGCTAAGCAAGAGTGTACATACCTCTGTATAGTCTGTATGCAGAATCTCAGGTTTTGGTATTGTTCCCCATTTTGTTCTACATTGCATGTACTATTTTTCATTGAGTAACACAGTATATGAATAAAAGAGCAAGAGTTGAGCTAGCCAACCGGGTTTCAGGAAAAAAGCAGGGTTAAGAACAGCCTCTGGTATGCGTAGTAACAGTAAGAAAAGTGGTTTTCTTCCTTCTCACAGCAACTGCCGGCTGCACGTATGAACATTACATACCGACAGAAACAACTGCCCAACTGCTAAATCTTTGTCATGAGTTTGTAAATGTGAGGAAACAAAAAGACCAAAACACACATCTTGCTTAGTGCTGGCTGCCACGTGCGAGAAGCTTCTGGTTTTAAGTTTCTAGAGTATTTTTCATCCAGTGGTCTATACATTACACCAACTCTTTGGGGAAAGGCTATTATACATGGTGCTTCCAAGTGCAGAGCTGTGAGGTAACACTGACAGCCTGCAGCCGTTCTATGATCACAAGTCTGTTTTAAACCATGGAGTAGTATGTACTATGTCCATGTGCAACACTCACACAGCCAGTGTGGGAAAGCTGCATGTGCTTGCCCATCCCAGCAAGTATTGCAGGTTACAACTATTGAGCAGACAGCAAAAGTTGTCAAAGATGACTGAAAAAATTGGGCCCAGCTAGCAACTATGAGCATTGCTTTCTTCAACACACAACTTCATCTAAAATAAAGGTTTTACAGCCCTACAGTAGCTCCATTCACATGCTTATGTAGTGTGTGAGCACACAAGCACAAGACTCCACTTATCATTTTCATGGCAAAGGGTGCAGTGAAAATATCTTAAAACTTTGCCACTGAAAAAACAGTGAACTAACACAACATCTGCATAACTGATCAGAGAAGGCATGTAATCCTGGAAATGGGAAGAATTCAGGAATTAGACTTCATCAATTCCTAATGAAGAAACGGTTTGTTGCACAATTTCTAATCTGAAATGCTTGGCAAATCAATCTCTTCTCACCAGAACAGAAGCTGAACAGCTGCTCCACAGTCCAGCAGCATAGCTGGACTGTTCTGTACACCCGGGATTCAGGATAGTTATCTGCCAGGACACCTCCTCAGCAATGTTATCATCTGACCTTAAAACATGATCTCGTGAGCAAGCAGGCTGAGAATCTGGCCACAGTTCTTGTTGGTTTTCTAACATCTATTTCCAAGTCCATCCCTCAGTTAGTGCCAAGCTATCTAGAGATTGTCTACTTGCATTTAGTGCTCTCACCCAGCAAATATGTAAGAACAACACACAAAAGCAGACTGAAGTTTCTCTAAATGGCACAGCATACAAATGCATACAATGTACCACGTTAAGTGTTCACTAAAATGCCCCTCAGTAATGTTTCTAGAGCCACCTGGATTTCTAATACTCCTTGTTCTACACGGAATAGCTTCTCTTGTTTCCCAGATCTATGCTTTTTTGTTGTTGTTTTCAGTTTAAAGCCAAGCATTACATTACACATCTGCAAGTACCACCTTGCTGGCTAAATCAACTCTTGCATTATAGCAGTTACACCTTCCTTTAGTCCCACCCTTCCTGTTTAACTGTACTTTATTTTGCTGTAGCTGTGAGTTCTCTATTCCTCAGAGCTCACCTTGCCCGAGCCCCGCCGGGGAACGTGTCTTTCACCTCCAAAGAATCTGCCCAGCGAGTCAAGTAGACCCGAGTCTCTGTGCCTTGGAGATCCATGTCTAGCATGGTCTGTAAAGCTCGCAGATGCCATTTTTGATCCGTGCCGGAAAGAGGATCGTTTTTGTGAAGCCATCAAATCCAAATTCTCTGAAGCTGCTGCACTGTCCTCTTGGATGGTCTGTAGCTCGTCTGACTCCGAGGGCCGATCTTTGAAGGTGTTGTCTTCTCTTCCTGGGGCATCTCGGGAAAAGAGGCGGATCAAATGGGGGCGACCAGTAGTGTCAGCTGGGTTGGCCTCAGGCCAGGCATTCTTCGGGTCTGCTGTGCCTTTGGAGTCTGTCACCGCTGGGCTCTTCGTGGAGGTCCCATTGTTCTGGTTCACATCTGCCTCTCCTGCAAACAACAAGGATGAGATATGAATACAGGCCTGTGAAAAACAGCCCTGGAACAATGCTGCTTTCTTTGCCTTGCCTTGAGATGCTCATTTCATACAAAACCCGTAATATGTGTGGTTGTAACGAAACTATGTTCTCTACCAGCCTTTTAGAACATTAAGCTATCTTGGAACTGAAACCAGGATGATGTTCTCACACAAAATTTGCAGTATTTCTAGGTGGGCTTTTTTTTTTTTAATAATGAAATGCATCCTGTTAAATAGATCAATAGGTTATTCAAAGCACAGCTGAAACCAACTTTATTTATGCGGAAAGCTCACCGAGGAGGAGGCTTTCAGTGAATAAGAATTCCTGTACTTTCCCTTGAGGGCTGCAACTCTAAAAGGTGCTGGTTTTCTCCAGACAGGAAACAATAACATTTCAAGTGACACTGATGGCCAGTGCCTTCTCAAGTGCACATTCCTTCTCCATGATGTCAGAGCTTTTGTACCTGAAGATTTTTTTCCCCATTTAGAATCCCTCCCTGTAACTTCAATACTGATGCTTCAGTACTGCAAGCGTAATGGAGTTTTTTTTCCTCTGTTTAAATTGTCCTTGCTTCAAAAAGGCAAAGAACGTGAAACTGCAATTTCTGCTTGGCCTCCCATAACGGGTTTTCTCCGTGTACGACCCTGGCACTCAGCACACAGTGTTCTCGTGCTGATGCTGAAGGCCTAGAGCAAAACTGTCCAATTTGCATTCCGTGCTCCTAAGAAGGGACAAAAACATTTAGCAGAAACTGATGAGCCTGTGGCCAAGGAAGTGCCGAGGGGCAGACCCCTGCGGTGTAAGCGAAATGCCTGCTGCCTTCTCCATAGCCATGTTCTGATGCACACAGTAAAATACCTAAAAAGAACCAGCTGCAGCACACTTAACCTGTAGTAGCTGCTTCTATCAGTGACAGAAAGATTGATGGAGGGTTTCACAGCCTATGTCGTTATTCCTACAGGGACCTATGCCCACTGAGGAGTATGTCTGATCTCCAAGGAACACCGACAGAAAATTAGTAGGTCACTGCTTGAGAAGCAACCTTCAGAGCAGACCCCTCCCACACGCTCACTCTGTCAAAAAGGCTTTTGGGCTTAACGGGGCTCAACATTTGATGAAGAAGTTACAGTTACTCAGACGTTTACCGTTAGGGTCTTCTAATTACCTCAGCTCATCCCCATTTGGTTTGGTCCTTGTTGCCATGGGAGGGTCAGGATCTGGCAGACACTGTTAGGTTTGCAAAGTCCTCTGGGCTCAAGTACTTTGCTGATTCACCAGAGCAATTTTAGACTTGACACAGTCATTTCATAGCATTTCACCCCCCCACAGGGCACTAAAGAAACCTTTTCTCAGGCTGAGAATAATTCTGGAATAACTTTATGGATAACGAAATGTTGGAGATACCGGTACTTAGAATTAGGTTACAATAAGTTGTGATCACTCTGCTACAGTTTGTCATACACAAACGTAACGTGCAGTTTTACTGTGCAACTTTTTGTGTCTTCTGTGAAAACCACCTAGAAAATGTTGGGGAACTTCAAGAATTTTTCTTTGGTTAAAACATCTTAAAGTATTTATCAGGAATACAATTTTTTAAGCAATGCTAATTATCACTGAAGACCTCATTAGTGGGGGGAAAAGGAATATATTTGCGGGCAACTTTGGGATTTGGGTTTTCCTGAAGATACTTCCAAACCTATTAGAAACTGCTGAAAATCCCCAAATGATTTTCTTAACTGAATGAAAGAGAAAGCAGCTAACATGGATACATGACACATCCTAAAACTACAAAACATTTTAAATAGCTCTAAGCCTAGATTCTGTACCATAATACAAATCCATTCAAGGACAGAAAAAGAAAAGCAAACAAAACAGCTATTGTATTTAATTAAATGCATTAACAAAACACCAGAGCATCTGCATACTAATATTTTTTACAACACTTGTTCTTTGTGTAACTGAATACGGGTATTGGTAAGCAACAAAGAAGGGTATTTGTGCCACAAAAGTAGCTTCTCCCAACGCATAACGCAGTGAGCTATAAAGCATAAATCTTTCTGTATCCTTCATTTCAGTAGTGAAAGCACACATTTAAGTTTGCCTATAGATATTCTGCCTGCTTAAGTCTTCTCCAATATTTCAAAATGTGTAACACAAGTATTGTTAATGTTTAAGCTAACTAATCAAAGTCTTCCAGTGCATTTGGAAAGACAGATCACTTTAATAATGTCTTAAGGATATCCAGAATTCATGTGGCATGTAAACATATGCTTATTTATTCATTTAAAACCAAGTATTTTTATATATATATACACACACACACAAACAGAGACCTCTTTACTGTGAGGGTGGTGAGGCACTGGCATAGGTTGCCCAGAGAAGCTGTGGCTACCCCATCCCTGGAAGTGTTCAAGGCCAGGTTGGATGGGGCTTTGAGCAACCTGGTCTAGTGGAAGATGTCCCTGCCCATGGCAGGTGGTTAGAACTAGATGATCTTTAAGGTCCCTTCCAACCCAAACCATTCTGTGATTCTATGATTCTTCTACTAAAACTCATTGTAAATGCTGTGCATATGATACTGATACTCTTTTTTCTGTTTCTTCCTGCAAGATGAAGCTCTCGTTAAAACAGAGTGCCCTTCCTGTGCCATATCACTTGTACACAAGACAGCTGCTCAGTGAGAAAGAAGTCTTCAGGATATAAATCACTGTGAAATGGGTTAAAGACCAAGTATAGCAGAGTGCATTGCCACAGGCATCACCAGAAGGCCATTGAAGTGTCGACTATTTATATTTCATCGAATAAAGTCATTGAGAGCTGTGCAAGTGAGAGCACCAGAAAAGCACATCCTCACATCAGCCCAAAAGCAGCAGGAGGGAGCCAGATGCCAGGAAAGGATTTGACACTCCAGGAGCAGCCAAAGAGCACTCTGAAAAGCGCTGCCACCTTTCTACCTCGCCTTGCTCTATGCAGCTCTGGAGCCTGCTGCTGGCATGATTTTCCCTGTTACATGTTGGTCAGAGTAAAGCCATCAAAGCCATTTGCTCCTTGTACACACAGTGACTCCCAAAGTGAAGGAATACAGGTGGACCACAAATTTGGAACAATTTGTTAATGGAACAAAACTGAAATTCCAAAGGTGCTTTCAATGGAACAATATTAAATTCAACCCCCCCACTGCCTCCTAACATGAGTTAGGGCACATATAAGTACTTTCAAACTCACTGTGCTGTAATGCTTGGTTTGACATTAACAGTTTAGCCCATTTCTTGAGAATCAAACTAACACTTTTGCATAAGCCTCTAATCAGCTGGGGCCTCTCAGCCCTGTGGTTCAAACAGCACCTACTGTGAAGAACATGGAAACCTGTTCTATGCAAAGAACAATCTCTGATGTATTGGATACAAATACCCTTCTGGAGGGTCACTTGGTAGAGCTGCTCTATGACAGTCCCTTCTCGTGTATATAGAGAAGTCTGTAGCCTTATTCCATACAGAGAAAAACCTGGAAAGAGGTTGTTTCGTGAACAGTTTTAATGTGTTAAGTTTAAAAAAAGAATTACAAGGTTTTCATCTCCTCCCACTCCTTTCCAGTCATGCTTTCTTGCAAATACTTGTAATTCCTCTCACATTCTTACTGCTGCTCCCTCTGCAAATGCTGTAAAATAAATGAGTAAAATGAAGCTGATAAAAGCTGAACCATATTCCCCTACTTTGGCTTCCCAAGGGAGACAGTTCAACAATCACAGCATATTCCAAATATTGATTGCAGTAATACATGACAGCAGCTTAAGTATTTGTAAAAAATCATAAGGATTATTTACTCATTACAAACACCAGAAAGTACATTAATCACATTTATAACACCAAATATTTAATATATTTTATCATAACTACACATTTCTGTGACTGATTACTAACTTCCTTTTTCCTGGCCTTCTTTTCTCAGGGTATGAAGATGAAAATTATCTCACTTAAGCTAAAATGAGAAGTTGATTCAAAGGTCCCTAAAGCTAAGTTATGTATATTTATAAAGCAGTGCTCTTCAGTATCTGAAATAAAATGTGTATTTGTCCTTTGCTACTTTTTTTGTCCTACCTCTTCTGTAAGACAGCAAACAGGCAGCTAAATATAATGCAGTACAGTTCTTAATTCTGAGTCAATGGTATTTCAGTGTATTTACTGAAATGCTGGTAATAAAATATGAAGTAAAACATCTGGAATTCTGTACTGACTTACCTGGTTTTCGTCACTCGAACAACAAAAGGTTACACCTAAAAATTTCTCAGATCTGCAACACCTAAGATTTCAAGATCTTCAGTAAGCCATAGCAGAAAGGCAGATGTGTAACGTATAAGCAATAGTCTGCCTTGCATTATTTAAGAGGCTGAAACCCACTGTTCTGGAACACATGGCTTTCAGTAACATTTGTGGTAATATCAGGAAATTTGAAAGAATGAAAAGGACAGAAAAAGCACGTCCATCATCACTACATATGAGCTGCATTTGAGGACGTCTGGATTCCAGCTCTGTGATAACTGCTTCCCAACATTTTCATTTCCCTTTTTTATGAAGTTCTCTAGAAAAAGGACCTTAAGGAATTGTTTTTGTAGGAACTATTCAAAAACCAAAGTGTTAAAAAAACACGCAGATGAGGCCCTTAGTGACATGGCGTAGTGGTGGACTTGGCAGTTCTGGGATAACAGTTGGACCTGACGATCTTAGAGGCCTTTTCCAACCAAGCTGACTCTTTAAGCCTATGAAGTATACCATAAGGCACCACTGCGAGCCCTAGTTCAATTGTCTGTGGATGCTGTCATGAAGTCACGCTCATAATTTTTCCTCTACTATCACACCCTGCTTCCAACAAACGTTCTTGAGTAGATGGGGACAACAGAGCTTTGGATGTGCATGTAGATGGGGAGTCTGAATATGCAGCAGTAACTACACACTGTGACCTATTACAGGAGCCAGGATCAAATGAAAATCAGGCCAATTTTACACTTTATTTCCTTGGGAAAAGGATTCCACTATCTGGTGCTCAGCTCGATCAAGTATCAAAGGAGAGTGTAGCAAAACCTGTTCATCCAGCAGACCAGTGCAGGTCATCTGTCAGAAGCAGCAAGGCCAGTCCAGGCTGCCAGCCACAGCACTACAGCTGCATGGCTCAACATGCAGCAGAAGCACCAACTGATCATAATGAAAGGAGAAGAGGGGGTGAGAATGGGTGCAAACCAGTAAACGGACACGGAGAAGCATTCAGCAAACAAGACTAAAGATCTTCTGGCCATTTGCTGAGTGGCTTTAGAAGGTACAGGGGTTACCAACCAAAATGCTTGAGGTGGTATACACTCTCTCCCTTGGGCACCAGTGAGAGAGTAATGCCCCAGCTCCTGGTTTGCACTTTTACTGTAGCACAGTTTGCGGTAGAAAGGGGTGTCTACAGCCATTAGGCTTCGCTACAGAAATATCTGGGGAGGGGAAGGAAAGAACTCTGTTTGCATTGTTAAACCTGAACTGCAAACCTTGATTTTATTACCTCATTATGCAAAGATGTTGCAGACAAAAAATTGGCTCTCAGCCTAACTTCACTAATCTGGTTAGAAGACAGTATGCCATCAGACATTTCACTTCACAAATCTAATTACCGGGTTTGTCTGATGCTTGTCAAAACTGTTGGAAATCAATTTTGAACAAATATTTCTGTCTGCAATGGACAGCATGCAGTGTAATTGTGAAACAAACAGTTGGTCATAGCTCTGAACATAGCTAGAACTATCTGCTGGTACACTTAGCCTTTACCCAAACATTTTTCCCATTTTCTAGTAGAACGAATGCAGAGAGAAAGGCCACTGTGTCTCGTAACACAGATAACACGTGCATTTTTAACACTCCTACTGCAGTTATCAGAGATCACTTCCATTACAGCTCACTGTCCTCCCTCCCTCCTTACCACAGCTCATCGCTTTCAGGCAAAAATGTCCACCTGAACACAGATCTTTCTTATGCTTTCAGAGTAACTGAAAGAAAAAAATTTTTCTGCACAAGAAATTCGTTTTTTCTTATGGGTTAATCAAGCTGTAGACCAAACCTGCACAAAAATGAGAAGCTATCTCCTAAGCATAACATGCACTCCTTTAACTCTCCTCCCTCACTGCATACGTTTGACATTATGGAGCATATAAGGCTCTTACCAGACAAGAATGAAACATCGTGAGGATGCTTCCATCCCATTGATGAGCTCAGTGCACTCCTACTCTTGAGCTGAAGCAGTAAGAACATGATTTTCTTTAAAATAAACCTTAATACCAAATATTGGAAAACCCCACCTGGCCCAGTATAGTCTCATAAAGACAACTCTGTAGTAAAAGGTATTTACTTCTATTGAGCTAAGTTGAACAGAAGACCAGGTTTAGTTCTGTACTACATCTTGAGTTGGTAATGATCGCTGGCTAAGCCTGCTGAAATGGACTGCTGGTAATGGCACAACAGCTTTTTAGATCTGATATTTAGACTGCACTGCTGTGGCCAGATGAACAGAAGCTATGCTTAAAATGTTACAAATATAGCCAACCAAATGCTGCTTTCCCTTGATCCCTGATGCCTTGTGGAATACCAGTTCTTAGATGCAGGCAGCATTATCCCCCTGAGAGCTATTGCTGGACTGAAAACCAATAGGTCAAATAGTATCTATGAATGGCTAGACCTTTGCTAATGCTGAAGTCTTGGCATAATTCCATTCAGACTCATGAAAGATGTCATCTCTCCAAGCCCTCCCTGGCCCTTTCCCGCTGAGGAAGCGGAGCCTGGCATTGCAGCAGAGCTGTCATGAAAACACAAGAAGGTTTTGATGGAGAGAAGGGAAGTGCCAGTTTGCATCCTATTAGAGAGATATCTGTCTTTGCAGGTTTAGCAGGAGGAGTGACACATGTCTGCATTATTTATGCTCATATTTGGAAGTAAATAAATACTGCATTCAGTCAGGTAGAATAGGAATATGTACTTTTTAGCATACAACTATGTTGTAGGAAAAAATGAAAACTGCATAGGAGAATGACAGTTCCTTCAGATAGTAATTACTACAGCGCAATTCTTCTCACTTAATTGCTGATACTAAGCTAAATTGTATTCCAGATCTGCTGGAAAAAAACCCTCATATATTTCACGTACTTTGGCATCAATTTACACGTAGCTGTTTTACTAGGTAAGAGACGGAGTAAAATCTCTCAGAATTACTAGCACCCTACTTTCCAAGGCACCAGTCAATGAAAAACTTGCTGGCTGCCAAAGGTGTCTGTAGCACTAGTGCTGTTCCTCTGACACTGGGATAAATAAACCTTCCAAGCCAACTTAACAGTTTCTTTGCCATTCCCTCAGCGTACCAGACTTGATGCTGAAGCTTAAAACCGGAAGTCCAACAGACTTTTTTTTCTAAGACCTACTCTGAAAGACACCCCAGACTCAACACGCAAGAAATTTACTGGGAGGCCCAAGTAATACATTGTCTGTCACTGCACCAAGTTCAAATTTCCTCCTTTTCCCCTGCTCTAATGCGGTTTTATAGCACAGGCTGTCTATACGTATTTCTGCAATTCAGTAATGCATCTTTATCAGAAATTAACAGTTACTCCTAACTTTTGAGCTCTTGCAGGAAAGTTTTCTACTGAGCTATCTGCTGCCTTTGCATTGACCAGCTACATGTAAAGAAAGCCACCTATTTGGGAATACACGGTCCAAACCATAGCGAAAAGAAGACAGCTCTGTCATTTGCTCCACGGGTGTGTGACGGTGCTGTATGCTTGTGAGCATGCTGAAGTAAAGAAACATGCAATTAAAAAGAGGCTGCAGAAAAGTTGAAAGTATCTCCTGTGGGAAAACAATTTTCACTCTCAAGATTGTAACTGAAACCATTCCACCTGATTGCGCAAACTGCCCTGCACTCTGCATGGTTTTACAGAGCTGGTCACTTGGTTATCGTGCTACTGATTCACAATGAAGAGCTGAAACGGAGCCCACACGGTGGCCTACCACTGCAGAGGAATGCAGCAGTGTAGGCCTGGCTCACAACCTCTCTCTCTTGTTTTCCAGAACTTCTGGCGTTGCCTCCATTTGCTGAGGGTTACAAAGGAGAGTACAGAAAACAAAAAAGCCTGTGGTTAAAACCAGTGGGACTTGCTATGGCAGAAATTTGGTATCTATGAGAAGCATGTGGCAACTCTCCATACAGCCCGCAGAGAGTTTTTTAAAAACTCAACCAAAGAATTCTATCCACCCACCAGTTCCAAAGAAAAATGTTCCTTTGTGTGACTAGAACATGCAGGTTTGTTTTAATCTGGAGCATCTCACGAGGGATCCACCCACAGCAAAGTGAGCTGGGCATCGTTTGTAACGAGCAATTTCATGTACTTAAAGAGGAAAATTTGTATCACCTGGTTGATCCATCAGCATTTGCCTTTAAAAACTGTGCAACTGACAGTTATTAAATACAGTGCTTGATTATTCATCTGTTCTCCCAAATATAAGCCCAAATTATCATTAGGTTGCAAAAGCTGTACCTATCCTGCCCCTCCCAAAAGTAACGGCACAACAGAATGTCTAGTGCTCACAGCAGATTTCACCACTTCCACCATCTTGTATTTTCGACATCAGTTAGGTTTTTCTGAAGAATAATCTATTCCTGTCAGTGCAACTGAATATGCAATATTACAGTTAAGAATTCTTTCATAACACCATAGAGGAACAGGGCCTTAAAATCAGCACAAAAAGAAATGATGGTGAAATAACTGAAGTGAGGACAGTGACTGAACCAAAGGCAGTTGCTAAGAGCATGATAAGCAGCACAAAACCCCTAACTGCAGGGTATTTTCTGTTAAAACCCATCACTTAGCCTCTCCAAAAGGGTTCTTGAGAACACTGCTGTTTTTTCTTGACCAGGGTTTAAGTGTCTGAGGGTAGTTTGTTTACTATTTACGAAGTATAAGCTGCAGAGTAAACAAATGCACTAACCTTAAGAAACATCCATTGTGACCACAGGGAAGTTACATAACAGCAAACCCCCATTTATATGAACTTCATTTTAGTCCTACAGAATACTGTTCATGTGTGTTAAGTTTTCCCCAAGGCAACCACTTACACCTAACCCCAACAAAACACTTCAGAGTAATGAATGCAGCCTGAAGTACTGTATACGACTTCTTCATATGTTAAAAAAAGAGAGACAATGAATGTCTGTAACTCCCCCAAAAATAACACACTGATTCTATGCTTTGGGGACATCAAAGTTCAATTTCCAAGATAGCTGCGATAGACCAGGCACAGGGAAAAAGTAAATTACACAAATGTAGCAGGCTAGTATTTGGTAGCTGTTGATTACCTGAGGATGCTGTAATCAATACACTTGAAATTTCCATGCATCCTTAAGGTGTACACTGCTGTATCTCTGGCTTTCCCTGTTGATGTTTTACTAGCCCACTTGATCTCAGGGAGTCACTGTCATTATAGAATTAGCAATGAGGGGAGTTACTTTGGTAGTTTTTCAGCAGAATTTTTCTTCCCGGAAAATTCCAAGATCCACTACAGTCTTAGAAACAACACATTTGGAGTACAAAGCATGTATTTGCTAACATTTCTAAAAATACCTGGCCACAAATAAACCATTTGTAGACCATTTGCCATTGTGTTGCACTCTTCTACATGTTTTACAAAGCTGAAGATCTGGCTCTACAGAAGTTGACAAAAAAAACTCACAAAAGGCTAAGAAGGGGCTGCAGGGATGTTCAAGGCTGCCTGAACTGCCGATCTCTGCAGTTAGTACAAGTTCACAGCTGTTAGACACTGTATCTGTCTGACATAGTCTTCACTTCAGAATTAATTTTCACCATGCTTTTGTGGTGAAAGGTCAGAGGAGTAGACAGTTGCTTGATCAGTGTCTGCCAACAGTTCTCTTACCCTCTTAACCAGCCTTGCATTCACCACAGGTGGATCCAGTTTGGGAAGTTTGTCCTTTCTGCATAGAAAGTAGTTCATTTCTCATCCTTCCCAGAGGAATTAAAATGGCTGTGCTATCACAAAGATCATACATTGCTGCCACCTCCACGTCCCAAATACAAATAGGTTTCTCCCCATTTCATTTTACAAGCTCATCTATACAGGTAGTACATGACAGGAAAACAAAACATTTCTTCTATATAAACTAAAGGAGGGGGCAAAATTACAGGACTTCCAAAGTAGCCTTGGCCATTGGTACCATCTGCACAGCATGAAATCTCACATTTTTAAAAGACTTATTTACATCATGTTTGCTAGGCTGAGAGCAAATGTGTTCTCTGCCTGCACATCAATTCAAAGTCATCTTGTTTGCCATGCACCTGATCCCAGCTGAAAGTTGTGCAGCTTCTGTAAGGCACAAGGAATAAATCAGTTCAACCAGATGATACCCTGACAACTAGCTGAAGCTTAGCACAGTGCTAATGTGGCTTCCCCTTGGCAGCAAAATACAAGGCACTCAAGCTCCAAGTCCCACAGTGTGCCTAAACTAGGCAGAAGTGTGGTGCATAGACTTATTGCAGGCTCTTTCCATGAATTAATTTCCAGCACACAGCATGGGCAATCACTAACTCCTCAGTAGTCTTCTGCTAGAAGACTGAAAGAAAAAGATGAGCTTAGCACAGAAGTGGTCATATTTCATTACTCTTACACCTTTAAGTGCAGCTCAGCTACTGTTCTTTGCTAGAATTACTGGTAAATCTAGTGCATGACTGAATTTTACACTAAAGTGTATAAGTAAGTACAGCATACTTGTATAACATACTGTTTATATGCAAATTTTATGTACTTTTTGCATACCAACTCAAAGCAGAAGAATTATAATTCCCTACTCCTCTCGCCTTCCCATATTCATTTCTGCTTATTTCAAGGTCTGCATAGCAGATCGTTTTTAAAGACGTCTTCAGTTCTCACTCTACTTGCAGAAACGGTACCACTTTTCACCTTACCACAGTACCTTGTCCTGGTATCAGACTTCCTTGCATACAGACAGAGACGAGCTTCAATCTCTGCTCCCTCACGCCAATATACTCCAGACTAACATGGTTGAATACAAAAGTCACAGGCTGTCCCAGACTAATCTTTCTACTAAGCACTCAACGGTCTTCAGTGTAGCAGTTGATTTAATTTATCTCACTTCTTTTGCCTTATCTTCTTGCTTTGCCTAAAACTTGTAAAATACAATCTTTAAACCCAGTTTCCCATTGCTGAATTCCCACATATAAAAATGCACACAAGGAAAATTTCCTGTAACAAATTAAACCTCTCCAACCTACAACAAGTGCTAAAGGTTTCAACTGTCAACTTTAGAGTCTTAGTCCTGTATTTCCCCACCCTACGTTATAGCAATGCACGTTATAGCAAGGAATGTACAGAGACCAGTTTATATATACACATTACAACAGACTGAGGCAAGCTTAGCATCGAAAAAAGCATTTATTGTGCTTACCACCATGTTTACTGTGGTAAGTGGCAACTGATGGTAGTGTTAATTAGCATTCCCATCAACACAGCCAGAAGAATCCGCCAAATGAAAACAAAATTCCTGGTGGAATTATTAAACCACATTCATAGGGAACCAGTTTGTTTAAATCAATGCAACATTAGAAGAAATAAATCAAATCTCAAGAAAAAAATCTGAATCCTGTCATAGATACAAGGTTTTTGGTCAGCAAAAGCACAAGGTAACGGGTCTTAGCAACACATCCAGGGAGCACAACAAACCCTGTGGCACCGCCGAAATATCAGTTTCTATGAAGAACTAAGAAAACTTACGCAATTAAATCTTAATTAAAGACATACATATATAGTAGTTCCAATGAATTCTACCTGAGATACAGTATGCTCTTAAGTCAGAAAAAAAATCCAGGAAATAATTAGGAAACCCCAAAGCTGTTAAAGTAAAATTAAACATACAACAAAGGTCTATTTCTGCCTCTGAGCTAATCATCTGTCAGAACAGCCTTTTAAATTCCTGCTTTTAGTACTTAACCTCAGCTATTCTAGGTCTTGAGAAACTCCATCCCACTCTCCATCATGACAAACCATGTTATATAGTTCTAAATACATAATAAACCTGCTCTCATCTAGACTAGGCCACATTAGACATATTTTCTATGCACCAACAAATCACTGAGATTAGATTATAAATAATAAGACACTTGTGAGCTGTACCATAGTTCTAAATGTGACTCAATGCTATACGAAGAACAATGGTGACAAACTGTATAAAACCGCGGCAGTGATCGATGGTACTTTACACAATATCTGCTTTTCAGTAGCAGCAATCTAAGAGTGAAAAACTGCTTGCACAGTACCAAGCCTTGTACCAGTTCGTGGGAGTTACTGCTATTAAAAAGAGGAGAAAGAAAAATGAATTCACAAACTTTATTTTGCTGTTTGAGTATGTATAAAGTCACTTTTTATGTGATGAAGAAAAAACAGTCAGTAGAAAGAGCTATTAGTTCTGAAGAATAAAATGATAGCATGATCAAGCTACGCATGACCTGAATTATTTTAACAGGCAAGAAATGCTATAAGCACTATTTTCCAAGTGTATTTTGGGTATGTTTCAATCCACCCAGCAAGTAGGAGACTGTTTAAAGCCAGCACTTCTAGAACAATTTACAAGGAGCCTGAAAGCAATTCAATAGGTTGCAGCAGAAGGAATATCACGGGACAGGACTTGTAGACAAAAGTCATTCCTGGCTATCCTAACTGAAGACACCACCCCAGGAAGGCAGGCAATACTGCGCCTGCCTTTTGCTGGCAGAGATTGCTCCACTCGCACCCCAGGCCAGCAGAAGCCATGTCACAGCCCTCAACACCATGCTCATCTCAGCCAACAAACCTGGCTGACGCCTGGAATGGGCACTAACCTGGGATTTGCAACCTCCAGCAGGAAATTCCTCAGGTGCAGCAGACCTGTGCCGACCTGCAAAGGGCTGATCAATCAGTAGTTCCAAACCAGTGCTATTTGAACTCCCACAAGAAGAAAGGTACTTGAGTTCATCAGGAGTGCTATGCGAATGCCATGTGCTTTGCTGAAATAAACACAGACAACTCTGCCTCAATTTTCTCAGCAGGAAGTTTTGTTTTTCTGCCTCCTAGGAAGCTGTGCAGACAACTCACAAAAGGTAAATGATGCTCTGTAGACAGAAAATATCTGTGTTAATCTTATCTCTGAAAATAAAAGGTCATTCATTTCCCAGGTAAATGCTTTAACAACATCTCTGTAGCCACAAATTATGACTGTTCCTCAAAATACGAAGTCTTTCCTACTCACAAGCTGCACTATCCCAGAAAGTTATTTAGTATCCCTTTGAAATACGCAAATTATGCAATTTATTTATAACTTGCAAGCTATTTATAACCCTTGCAATTTGGTTCAGTTCTCAGTTTAGGATGTAGTCCATCGTAGGGAATCACGGACTCTGGTTATCCTGAAAATCCAGGATGACTAGTGCAGCCCACCAAGGGCTACACTACAGTCAGTAGAAGCCCCATGTGCTGAAGGAGGTAGCAGTATACCTCTCGATTTCTGTTCATGGCTTACTGAGGGTCTCTTGTTTTTCCCCCCACTGAAAGCCTGAACTACTGGAATCAAGAGAGAGTGGTATAACAAGAAGCAACTAAAAAAAAAATATTTAAAAAACTAAAAGAAGAGCTACCCCTAGTCCTGCTCTGCTCCCCTTGTTTGGGTACCTGAGGTGCCTGCCCTGCCTGCCTTGCTATCACCCTGGGTGTTGGGCAGCCGTGGCTGCTGTTCCCTGGCAGCCTGAAAGCATCAAAATGCAAAAAGCAGATGCATTTGAGTCCTTATTTATTCTCTCTGGCCTTCAAAAAACACCTGAAAGAAAATTAACCCATGCTCAATCTGATGAGTGTAAGAAAACCAGAAGGTTCCACCTTGTTTCCATCTGCAGTGTCAATTTACAGAATTGCCTCCAGTATACACTGAATTATCCTAACTACCTCAGTAAAATGAGATGCTGAGAGGAGGGGTTAAAACTCAAGGATATCTCTTCCAGCAGCAAAGCCCACTGAGAATAAGTACTGTCTGAGAAATAAAAGCAACAACCCAAGATACATTTTATAGTAAAAAAAAAAAAAAAAAGAAGAAAATAAGTAATTCATAATTAGGACAAAACTTTGCACTTGTAAAAGCCTCCGGCTCTGCCTGCTTGCCTTTCAGAAAGTGACATAAAGAGGCGATCACTAAATAAACCAAATCCCCTCCTCCCTACCTGCATCTCCTCCTGACAGTTCTGTGATGTTCAATAAGACAGGCCTATCAAGCAACAAAGAAAAAAGGCACGACATAGTATTTGGAACAGAAGAACATCCACCCCATTTCTGAATTCCCCATTTTCTATTCTGAAAAGGAAAATACTTTTCTTACACCTGAAAGCAATAAAATTGAAGTCCTTATTCTTTGCAGTTGGCTGGCACAATTTGGTTGAAATCAGCAGTTGACAAATTATCCTACACTTCTACTGATGGTACAAGAAGGGTGTTGCAATCCATATAGAAAATGAGAAAAAACAGGATAAATTGATTTGGAGCTGTATAAATGCCATTATAAATCTGGAGCTGGACGAATGCCATTCTCTGGGCATTTATTCTGTTTCATATAAATCTAATTTATGAGTTGCTGCAGGTTGACTAGATGATTGCAGGTTGACTAGATGATTGCAAGTTGAAGTCATGCTGGTTACATCTTTTTTCATTGCCAAGTCTGCCACATGTAATGAAAGGCTTCAAGCTTCCTGAATACAGTAAAAGTGAACTGAAAGGGTAGTTCACATTTACCAGCTGCACACTTTGTGCAATCCTTGGAAGTTTTATGGGGCTAGCTAAGTGCCATCTACCATCACCACCACTAAACAGCAGAAAAATTGCATCACCTTCAGCCGCTCTGCTGCTTGCACTGCAGTAGAGATCTGCTGGTTTTCCTTTAGTTTATTTTGTCTGGTATTTAAGTCACCAAGAGCCACTTCTGCTCATGTGAGTGGCAGGATCTACAACACCCAGTCCAGTTCACAGGCACTTTAACATCATTGGATAGATGTACAGCCTTGTACATCTAAGATGTATCACGGATACAACCATGAACCTCAACTCCCTTGAGCCATGCTGTGAAAAACACATTTGCACCTGTACAGCTGTAAGTCAGCACAGAGATGAGACCTATTTTATGTTACAAAATTATTAAGTTTTGTAAGCGGAAGCCTTTTGCCACCACTATCCTGCATATACACATACACAAATTTGATGTAATTAGCAACTGCCAGCCTACCTACTGCCTGAATAAAGGCAATTCCCTTAATAAACATAAACCCTCAATCAAACAGATAAATGTCAGCAAAAGGCAAGGGTGAATGTAATCCAGTACAGACACACCACATCCTTGAGGAATGCACCAGGTTACCTTCTGCCAATGAAGCCTCTCACAGTGGGCATATACAACAGCATCTATGCAAAAATGAGCATTAATAACTGAGGAGTACCAGCAGCATTAAGCCTCCAGAAGGGTCAGCTAACTTAGCTCAAATACACCTTGGATGACGAAAAGGAATTAAAATGAGTAAAAAGAAATACATTTTAAAGGGTCAGTGATTAGAAGAAGAAATTTATTCAAGGACACTGTCTTTTCATGATTTGTGACACCAACTGAAATAGAGCAAGAGGCTCTCCTTCTGAAAACCATTAACACTCAATGAATACGACTGCACTTGAATGCTGACTGGAGAGATGCCAGTGATGCCAATGATACCACAGAAGCAGCTACAGCAACATCTTTTCTTCCTTTACAGAAAGACTGTTTGCCCTACAGGATCTGTAAAAAGTCTTATAAATTAACTGAGTGAAACTTTTTTACCTCTGACCCCAGCATACATATCAGGGACTATGTGCTTCATCTCTCTTACAGTAATTACACAGTATCATGATTCAGAACTGAGGTGATATGTGCTTGGGAAACATTTGTGGTGGTGTCCGAGCATTTCAAGGTCTTTCCTGCATCTATTTCACCCAAATTAAAAAATTATCAAGGCTAGTAATCACTGAAAATCTCTGAAGATAAGGAGGCCAATGGCCTGGCTGTAGAATAACAGCCTGTCCTTTTGTTTGTTCACACAGGGTGTACTCAGGTTGCATAGCTGTGCCTGTGCTAGTGGCAGGGAGTGAACTCTGACCTCCTATGTCACCCAGCCGGCACTTTAAGGTTTCTTCGATGCGGGAAGGTGGACACAGAGGTGTGGAACAGGGAATGAAGGGACTGTGTGCAGACAAATACAAATAGGCAGAAGCAGGACCCAGCCCCAAGAGAGAACTGGAAAATGTTCCTGGGGTTCTGCATTTCAGAGGGATCCTTTTGTTCTCATAATTCCTCAACTTCAAAGGGAGGGAGAAACGCTTCTTTGTTTTAATGGTGCACATATAAAAAAAAATCATACACTGAGAAAGAATTTCAAAGCACAGAAAGAAACCTTTAGATTCCAGGATCAGTTATGTGCTTGATCAGCCAACTTTTCTATCCTACTTAGGATGCGAACACTCTGGCATTGTATCTGTCCAAAGCAGAGAAATGAGCCAAGTTCTCAAAGCTTTCCACCCATGACTGTGGCCAGTATGAGACACATGCCATGAATTCCAGACCAAGACCCAGCTGTAGAAGAAGGAAACATCCCATTCTCCTATCAGCTGAAATCTTCTCTCCATATCTGCAATAATTCTTCTGCTTCCCTTCTCTTCTTGCCCAATGCAGGCATAATAAATTAAATGCTGTGTGTCTTCTTTCAGCATACAATAGGATATATTCACCCAGAGCAATTTAAAAATGAGTGGCCTCCAAAAGTGAAATTACGTACTTGTATTGTGTAGTTACTGCCTTAAAACACCTCCCCTTTTGGAGGGGGCTTTTGCATGTCTCTCATTTAACTGCTTTTTAAGGCAAATATTGATAACGGTTATCAAGAAACTTTCAGCCTTGTGACTGGTACAGCCAGATTGTTTTGGCAGTGAAGTCTAATGGAAATCAAAAGCAAACAAGCCAGATGCATAACCACACTACCCTGGAAACAGGCTTTGTTTGAAATGGGTTGTGTATGGAGGAGCTGGCAATAAAGCAGCGGCTGTCAAGTTCTGCTGTTGAACTATTATTGCTAACTTAATCAACCATTCCAAACAGACTGGAAAGTGCTCGAGGAAAAATAAGAAGAAAAAAACCAACATAGTAGTGGCAAAAGACCAAATAAGCCCTTAGCCAAGAGAAACTGCATGTTACAAGCAGCTGCTGTTTAAGTGTCTATGACCATTTAACCATCTCACTTGGCTGTCCCCGGTATCTTAAAACACACAGAGCTAGGGGCTCTACTACCAGCAAAACTGGAAACATGAGAAAGTTGGGGCTGTTCAGCTTGGAGAAGAGAAGGCTGCATGGAGACCTCATAGCAGCCCTCCAACATCTGAAGGGGGCCTACAGGGATGCTGGGGAGGGACTCTTCATGAGGGACTGCAGTGATAGGGCAAGCGGTAATGGGTTCAAACTTAAACAGGGGAAGCTTAGATTGGATATGAGGAAGAAATTCTTTACTGTAAGGGTGGTGAG
>JARCZZ010020483.1:3052-14119 GCA_030323915.1 Brotogeris chrysoptera
TCTGGAGGAAGAGTATGTGCCAGCAGGTGAGACAGAAGCTTACAGAAGGAGACCATGCTGAAGAGGGTTATGGAGTTTCCAAGAAGAGGAACATGTGTCAGAGACTAAAGATGGGTATGGAAAATGGAGATGCAAGTCAACTGGCTGGCACTGTAGGAAGCAGGTTTGGTGGATGAAGAAAGAAGTGAATTGTCCAGTGACGCACAGCCAACCCTTCTGTGTTTCAGGGACTGCTCAATGAGCTCTAGAACAGAGCACTTACATTCCATGCCTGTTTTGCATCACGAGTTTTTATCCATGATAAAAGTTAACATTTATACAGCCATTGTGAGTATGTAATGCAACAAGTATTTGAGATTTCTTATGTGGACTATCTTGAGTGCATGTGTGATCGCTGGGACAGAGATGGAGTTATTGAATGGCATGTCTGGCCTAGTTGAAGCATCCAGCAAGGACAATTTGCCTGGGATGCCAGCCAGGTGCTTTTTCAGTTCTTGTTGATGGAAAACAATGCCTCCTTGACTACAATGTAGTTAGTAAAAATAAAACCATTTCAGTTCCGAAGAAAATAGCTCTGATTAACCATATCTTTTCTGCTCCATAAAATAGTGTCACTGTGTGAGTGCTGTGGCTCTCTGTTGTCACACTGTAGAGCATCATGACATGTTACTCTGACATGGCTCAGAGGAAGACGGTGAGTTACTAAGTGCAGATACTCGGTCTGGATTGAATGGTTTGTTGTTTTGAAGGGGTTTTTTTCTTTTTTCTTTTTTCTTTTTTTTTTTTTTTTTTTTACTGCTGCTGCTGCACTTCAGCTGTTTTGGTGCTTTGTGTGTAATGCATGAGGCGTAAGTATTGTATTGCATAAAAGGTAACTTCCACCAGGAATCAATGGAGGTCTTCCTAAGATGCCTTGTCCTCTTATCCTGGGTTCAGCAGTAGCAGTCATTTTTCTCCTTCTTAGTAGCTGGTGAAGTGCTGCGGTTTTGACTTTCAGCCTGGGAACAGTGCTGATAACACCGATGTTTTTAGCTGCTGCTCAGTAGTGTTTACTCTGACCAAGGGCTTTCTGAGTCTCATGCTGCCAGGGAGGAGGGGAAGCCGGGAGGAAACAGAGACAGGGCACCTGACCCAAACTAACCAAAGAGGTATTCCATGCTACAGCACATCATGCCCAGTATACAAACTGGGGGCAGTTACCCAGAGGGGTTAGATCACTGCTCGGTCAGGCTGAGTATCGATCAGCAGGTGGTGAGCGGTTGTATCCTCTTCCCTTGTTGTTTCCCTTATCATTATTATTATTGGTGGTAGCAGCAGTGGTTTGTGTTATACCTTGGTTACTGGACTGTTCTTACCTCAACCTGTGGGAGTCACTTCTTTCGATTCTCCTCCCCATCCCTCTGGGAGCAGGGGGAGGAAAAGGGGAGGGGGGGGGAGTGAGCAGGGGCAGCTGTGTGGTTCTGTGTTGCCAGCTGGGCTTAAACCACGGCACCTCTGAACACTGCCATGAACATATGCTATTCATTCCAGATGTTATGGGCCTGTTTCTGTGGGGAAAAGAACAGATATGCAAATATAAACTCCAAAGCATTTATTTAAAATCCCAGAAGAATCAGGCTACAACTTTATGCCTCAAACATGCTCAAGAGATACAAGCACTTTGGCTGTATCATTTGGATGAAATGTTTTAGAAAATTATGAGCAGTGAGGGCCTATAAAGCCTATGTACATGTGTGATGTGGTAAAAAAGGATACAAGAAGCTTCCTCAGTTTCTCTCAGTCTAAAGGAGTATAATTTTGTCTTCCACGCCACTCTGAGGTGTCTGCAGTATGGGACATCACCTCCACACGTGGAGGACAAACCTGCAACAACAGATACACTGCTTTCTCTAATACACTATTGTGCATGGTTTAAGAAGCAAAGATTCTCCCAGGTAAGCGGTTCTTGCACTTCTTTTAAATGAGCTATAGACAATGAAACCATGATTTATTTTCATAGAATCACAGAATGGTTCTTGTTGGAAGAGAGCATAAAGCTCATCCAGTTCCAACCCCCTGCCATGCGCAGGGACATCTTCCACTAGACCAGGTTGTTCCAAGCCCCGTTCAACCTGGCTTTGAACACTCCTGTCATTCATCATTCCCTTTCCATTTTTAACAACTAGTGAACCTAAATGAGTTTCTGCTCACAGTATCGCATGTTGATGCCACTACTAAATGCTAGTAGCCATCTAACCTGGCTTTCCTTTAACAGAAAAGATATCTGCTCCAGTCGTCTTAATGAAAAGTTGCTTGCTATAGTGTAGTTTGCTGTATATTCACCAGGAGAATACTGTACTGATTCTCTGCCTTTACTTTCTCTAACAATTTTATTCAGTTCTGACATTTTACAGAGTCAAATCTGTCATCCAGACATCAACCCCTTCTATGGCAGATGATTTTATAAATTTGTATTGCTCTTTTGCTAGATGGGAAAAAAAAATCTGGATTTTACACAGAAGATCATTTCAGGTTTAGTAGCAGTAGGGTGAGTTCTTGAGAAGGAAAGATTTTACTCTATAATAAATATGTTATTGTACATCATTCCTAAGCATGATTAAACCCCAGTGGGAGTATCAGTCATTCTTTTCAGAGCTTTGAAAATAGTTGTAACTTTCCAGGCTCCATTTCCACCGTGTTTGGTTTATCATGAATCCGCCAGGGTTTTAAGGATGTGTACCCTAACATTCTGATGTTAAAATATTCTATAGCATCTACTTCACCAAGCAGGTTCAGTTCAATTTACCGTAAAGTAAGGTTTGTTTTCAAGAATGCGTCAAAGGGTGTGGAAAGATGTCCAAATTTGCCTGCACTGGAGGCAGAAAGCAGAATGACATAGGAGGAAGAGAATTCCAAAGACTGATTTAAAAAAAAAAATGCACACATTAGCTTACCGTGTTTCCTTATTAACAGCTGGAGTGATGCAGAACAGGAAGGTTGGAAAATGAGAGCCATTTACAACTAAGTATGGGGATAGGTACCAGACACATCACTTACAAGTTGAAGTTCCAGTATGGGGATAAAAGGAAACAGGAATCAAAACTTGTGTAACACAACTGTCTCCTAGATTTTAAAGAAATTTTCTTCTTATTGTGTGACCTGCATTTTCCAACAGACGTAGTTTTTTATCTTCAGCGCGTCATAGAATAAGACATTTATTATCCTTAACCTTTAAGAAAGTCAGGATTTCCATCCTTGATGTTTAGATCCACTGCCAGATCACAACAGCAACTGTTATCTTCACAGCAGCACATTCATTTCTATGGCAGTGAATAAATTAAAGAAAAATGATCAGTGTATTAGAGAGAGGGTAAACATTGCTATTTCTTATTGAGAAAAGTTCTGCTTCATAGCTAATAGTCTTCATCTCTACTGTTTACTACGGTGTTACTGCACCTCAAGGAGTCATTAATTACAGTTTGTTTTAAGAAAGGAAAATGATGTCATTGCTCTTTTCTCAGCAGCAGAATTATTCCAATATGCCAATACGTTTGGCAGCATTCTAGCAATTCCTGATGTCAAAGAATGCTATGACCTACAAACAGCAGGCTCTTTGTAGTTTTCATAGACTGCAGAAGGATCAGAAGCTTGGTTTGCTGTGCCTCCTGGGTAAACAGGTAATGGTCAACCATAGCACTGTGGCTGTTGACTACAACTAAAATAAGGCAAGAGCCATCAACTCGGTCTTCTACCCAGGGGTCATCAAGTTTAGGGGTAGGAAGCTGGGACAAGGGGCACATTTCTGCTGAAAGCAGAAAATAATCCTGGTGGGTGTGTTACTTGAAGCAAAATCCTTACCTGGAGAAATAGCTCCAGAATTATGCAAATTATATAATTGTTCCTCATGAAGCTTCTCAGACTGTAGAAAGCCATTTGTTAAGAAAAGCGAATTACAGATATCAGACCATGGCTGTAGGCTACATGTCTCCTGGAACAGACTGTTTGGAAGTAGGTTATAGCCTTGTTTCTGACCCTGTCTTCTGCTCCTGACTGGACTCCCTGGATGGACTCTGTACCTGGTTTGTCACTTGCCTTGTCTGGGAGTGTTGATCAGTCCTTATTAGCAGCATCTGGCTCTGCCCTCCAGTTTCAGCTCCTGTGGGGCTGTTCTGGCCCTTGCTACTTCCATAAATGAGTCACTTTTTGGTGCAGCTTTTGAAGACCTCAATGCACTATGGCTTCCACATGCAACCCCCCTTGCTGCACCTTTACCAAGATGAAAATGTGTTCTCATTTCCAGATCAGCCTCTTTCAGTTCCAGTCTTTCTTAATCTCAGTATTTGTCTTTGTTTATTTAAGTTTATCTCAACTTGTATTGAAGATTAATCTTTGTATTTTCATAAATACATTTTCCCAGCAGAATGTCAGCCTTCCAACTCATCTTTTACAGAGACTTCTTTTTGCTTTTCAAAATTGCTGTTGTATTCATTTCTTACATCCTGCTTCACTAGATGGGAAGTATAGTCTCAGAGATCCATTTATAACATACCCACCTTTTCACTTGACAAATGAGTTGTCATTTTTGCCCTAATTACCTGTGTGTACTTAGAGTTCTAGAGCCAGTTTAATTTTATCTCAGCATTAGAACTCTATCCTAGAAGCCAGAGGTATAGTAAATCCAGGATGCTGTTACTTTCTGCCTTGCTAGCTTTTCTGTTCAAAACTTTGTTTGAGAAATATTGGCCACAGAACTGGCCTAAATAAGAAGAAATAAACTGAGTTGCCAAAGGCAAAATAAATCCGAAATCATTTTTACGGCATTACAGCGGGAGTTCATCCTGAGTGACCAGTTTCCAGCCTTTATCAGGTGCTACAAACTTCTGACTTATTGATTGACGTGGCACAGGGCCACCTGCATCTCCACTGAAGTGGGGGGTTGAGATTCCTGAATCTGTGGGATCTCTGAAAATATCCTCTCTCTTGCTCACCTTCATGGAATGCTATGCTGCCTGCTTCTTCCTGTAATTCCTTGACCTGTGCCTGTAGCTCATCATCAACATCACACCTCCTGCAGAAGAGAGTCAGACCCAGCTTCATGAAGAGGCACCAGGCACTCCCTGCACCCCAAGACCTGCAGAGCTACCTCTATTGTCAGAAGGTCTGTCTGGGTGGGCAGTGAACGATATACAATATACATTTACAGTAACTTAGTTGGTAGATTGCACAGCTTCACTGTAGTAGAGGTTAATCTGCTTTGTGGTGACCACAGTTTTATAATGTCAGATTCACTTGGTAGTCAGCCAGCTAAATAATTAAGCTGGGAAAATAATACATAGAAGGTTTAATAGAAGTTTTTGCACTTTCAGTAGAACAAGTGTACCTATTAGTATTCACAAAACTTGCAGGTGACCCATTAGGAAGACCAGGGGCTTCCAGGTGATGTTTGCTTTGTCTTACTCAACCCTAGTGCCTTATCTTGTGCTTTCCTTCCCCCATGGTCTTGGTTTGTATTCTTGATCTCTCTTTTCCTTCTTATTCCCCTTAGTGTGTCTCATTTTATTTCTGTTCTTTTTCTGTTCTTCAATTTTACCTCCCTGCACACTCGTGTCCACTGGTTCTTCCATCCTTCTTGAAATTTTCCATTCTCATATTCTTCTTTTTTCATTTTTTAAGTCTTTTTCTTCACTCTTATTTTAGACCTCAATCTTTGCCATTAGTCATGTGTTGCCAATTTAGATTTTTTGTATGAAATATGAAAGGATTTGAATGGAACCAAGTAATCTTTCACTGATTTCAAAAATAAGCATAGTTATCCTTGGTTTTCTGCCATTTTAATAATGGTATTTTTTTTCCTCCAGTTGTTTCCATGGGTTATTAGATTTTTCATACTTGAATGTTAGTTTTAAATCTCTTCCAAGTTGAATGTCTGACCAGGATTTTAAGTATACTGTCCTACGTAAAAGGAAAGAACAAGTTCCCTCTCTCTGCACAGTGCAAATAATAGCATTGAATAGTTTTCCAACACGTATAATATACTACACTGGTTGGCTTTTCAGGCTGTGTTGGAAAGACAGCAGTGATAGTCACAACAGAATAGTGGACTGAGCAGAGGGCTGGGAAGGGGCTGCATAGTGGACTGTGTTGTGGGAAATGTTCCAGGTTGACTATTTGCCTCCAGCCTCCCTAGGAAGCTCTTTGTACAGGTTCAAGTTGGATTGTTTCAAACTCATTGTGCTGTTGAACACTGCATGCTGCTGAGCAGCTGCTGAGATCCTTCTTGGAGTCTACTGCACTTGAAAAAAGTAAAACAAACCAAAGCAACTCTTTTTTCCTCTTCCCCAAACAGATATTTGCTTGCATGCTATTTACTGGTATGAAAATGTACTTTGGGGGACTTTTTTTTGAAGCACTGAGTGTAGACTGCAACATAGAAACTATGAATTTTGAAAACATCCATTACTATAACAATCCAATAATAGTATCTAGGCAGTGGTGTGATTTCATTATATAGAAGCATATTATGATCTCTTTTTTACATTCATTAACTTTACTTTTTTTTTTAGACTTGTTCAAGTAAATAATAGTTTGTCTACACTAAGTTAAGAGGCAGTCCATGAGCTGTCATGTATAACTCCCTCTTTACAGTCTGACAAAGGGTTGGTCCTCCACTAGTCTCAGCTTGCGCAGCTCCATTGTCTTCACGTTGAGCTTTCAGCCGAAATTCTTGTTCTAATTACATATTTGGCAATATGTAGTAGGAAGACTCTGATGAATAGTCAATTTAAGCACATTGGTAGTGTTCAAGGCCAGGTTGGATGGAGCTTTAAGCAACCTGGTCTAGTGGAAGGTGCTCCTGCCCATGGCAGGAGGATGGAACTAGATGAGCTTTAAGCTCCCTTCCAACTCAAACCATTCTGTAATGATTCTTATTAGTTGGCAGGTTCATGAAGGGTTTGCCCTGGCCATGTTTTCTAGAATGCTCTGAATTAAAAAGGACTTTTATCTCATTATGAACATACAAAATGGTATTATAAAAAGGGAAATATTTTAGGGATTTTACATTTTTTTACACATCAGCTGGTCCATCACAAGACTGTCTGCTTTGTCACCCCTAGATGCAGTTTCTAACTGCGTTTTTTCTTTCGTAATATTCTTTGGGCTTGCTAACTTTTGAAAGGAAGCAACATGTTATATGCTTGGTGTCTTTGAATCTCTGAAGTTCAAGGCATTGGGAAAGAGGTTCTTCCTAACTACTTTTGCTTGATGACTCAGTGGCAGCTGCCCTTAGAAAAAGTACCCCAGGCAGGATGTTCCTTTATTGGGCTCCTCTGGCTGCTTGAAAGCCTGAGCTTTTATGAAGGGCCATTAGTGTCTGAATTGACTTTGCTATAACTCACAAAGTCTATTAAATCTGGGGATGTGCTATAGATGCTGGTACAGAGAGGCGTAAGGAACATGCTTATTGAAATATAAATCAATTAAAGCTGTAAGATTTACCAGAAAGTTAGTGTAATATTGATTTAAATAAGACAAACGTTATTAAACGTTATTTAAGGCTATTGTATTAAGGATGCTTACTTTTGCATTGTAAGTTTACTTAAAAATTAAATGAAATTAGTAATGAAATTAGAAACAAATAAAGGGAGCGTATCTTTGGCTCTGACTTTCTCAACTATCAAGCTGTAGAATTTCTAGCCAGTTTTTTTTCTTATCTGTTTCAACAAAAACACTCTTGCGAAGTTATTAATGCTGAGGAAATATTGGGTTTGGTTAGCGAACAGGTGAGAATTACTCATATTCTTTTTGTCCTTTTCTCCCTTTGTGGGGACTGATGCCACATTTGACTTTTTTTCATTTCTTTTTGAGATCTGCTGGTAGTGATCAAATATCGCAACTGTAGTTAGGAAAATGTATTTCTAATACTGCATCTTCTTTACTGTCCTAATCCTTTACAGTTCTTATTGGTTCTTTTAATCCTGTATTCATTTGTCAGGGTAGATCTAATCCAGAGTTGGATGTCTTTCTAAATGCATTATTATCTAACACTCCAAGTCAGAACAGGCTTTTTCCTTCATTGATTTTCTGTTGTTAGGGCATATTTTTCTAGAGCCAAGTGTTTCAATGTCTCTTTTTTAACTGTGGATTTTGAAATAGAAATGCGAACACAGCAAAGTCCCAAAGTTCTGGCTGATGTTCTTTTTCACTTAGGCTCATTAGCTGGTGAAAGATGAACAAGTTTTTTAAGCTTTCTGCAGACACAGCTGCCTTGAAGATAGCCACAGTAACCCTACAACATCTTTGGGTATTTCCCTATGTAGTCAGTCACACAAGTTTGTGGTTATTGTTTAATGCTCTCTCCATTACCTTCTTTTCCGACACCTGTCTTTGGTGCCTGGCAACTGCGTCTGTTTCCAGAACTGTTGTCATTCAAATCACTATTTTTCTAATTCTGATCCACAGGAAATGGTCAGCAACCTTCCACTGTGTTGCAACTCACCCATGGTCTCAGTTAAGAGCCTGATGCAATGACCTGCCTGCCGATCTGCAGCACATCTACCCACTGACCAAAACCTGTGGTGACTTTCATCTACATGGCACTAGAACTGTACTCTGGTTTCTTCTGTGGCTCCCGACCTCTGAGCATAAAGTTTGATTAAGTTGCCTTTGAGGAGTCTTTTCAGGGTACAAAAATCTTCATGTGCAGAGAGCAGAAATTCACTGGGACGGGAGCTGCAGTCTCTCATTTACAGTCTAACAATTTAACCTGGGATATAATAATTCACCTCTGCATCCTGCTTTCAGTAGTGTTGCATGATACATGAGCTACAGTAAAACAGGAATAAGACACATGAGAAATGTATTCAAAGTTATACACAGAGGTGGGGAGAGGGTGGGAACTTTACAGTGATTACACCCTGGCACATGAGACTTAATTATCCCAAACAGTCTGATAACTAATGAAATTTGTTTGCATAGCTAACTCTCCTGGTTAGTTCTGGGGAGGTGTATGGCTTTCTTTCCACTTCAGAGAGTTGCTTTATAATTTTCTTCCAGAGGTGAATAATGTCATGTTCCCCTAAATGCATGTGGCTTTGAGAATAAAACTCCATATTCAGCAGCTGAATTTTCAATCTCAAATGGTTTGATGGTTGCATCTGCTACAGGAGTTTCTTTCTCCGTTTCAATATGTACCTTGTATAAGTTTCTAGCTCACACTTCAGCCTATGCCATAGCATCTTTAAATTATACCTTTTTCAGAGTAAACCCATTCAGAAGTCACACCTGATTCTGTAATTTATCTATGTAAGTGTCTGGCAGTGTGTAAGAAAATACAGAATTATCGCAACCACAAGTTTAAATGCAAAACCCCTCTGAAAACCACTGTTTCCAGAAAAATTTCTGAACATCTAAATTTGGGTTTGTTTTTTAGCGGTTCAGCAAGCCGTAGTGTTCGCAAATGGTGATCTAACTTATAAGTTCTTCTGTACACAGAGTAGGTCATCATTTGGCAGCACCAAATTCCACAGGTCAGTTACTGTCAAATCTCTTTGATCAAGTAATTTTCAGGACCTTCTTTTTTGGTGTTTGTTCTGGTCATCTGGACACATTTATAAAGATATAAGAGTATTGCATGGAAGCTGGCAAAGCTCAGAAACTTCTTTTCCTTCTCAAAGGCATGAAAAGGAAGAGCCCTGTCCTCATGAGGAGAATAGGAAGTGAGGCTTCCCACTCTCTGTGATCAGAGGCACATGCAAGGAAGTTTCTAATTCCAAAGAAATTAGAGTGGAGTAAATGTAAGCTACATATGACGGAAGACTACAGGTTTTTATCAGATTGTTGTTATGATTGTAATGGTCTTGCCTGGTGAACTTTGAATTCAGCAGTAATTTTTTCTTGGCAGCCAGCATGTGAGCATTATAAAGAGGCAAACGAGACACCTCTTGACTTGCACTACTCTGCCTTAAAGATTGCAAGAGAATATGCCATTACAAACAGGGAAATCTAATTCACTGTTTCTTTCAGAAGGGAGTGACTGAGAGACTATGGTGCATGTTTTTATGAGAGATTTTCCCACATATCTTTTGCACACCGCCGTCCCAGTACTGGCATTTATATTCCTAATCACACCCTGGGTCATCTGAAAAAAGGAACCTATGGATGTTAAGCATCTTGCAATGTGTAGAGAACTGGGCTAGAAGCCAGCCTGGTTGTTCAAGGCAGATTGATGGAGGCCAGTAGAGTTGTAATTCTTAAATCTGGCCTTTTTCCTGGGTTTGGAATTCTACTTTACTCATGGCTTAATGCATTTGAAAACCTGAAATTCCCTGTAAGAAAACCTCTTCTAGAGTTCAGAGGCGTAATTTGTCCTTTCAATCAGGATGCTGGCTCAGTGGTGGTGGCATTTTTAGCATGCATTCCTCTGAAAGGAAGTCTGACAGACTTGCTCAGAAAGTAAAAGACCCTGATTCAGTGCTTTCCTCTGACAAGGGCTCACCCTTCCAGGAAAAAAAGCCATAGAGAGACAAGAGGGTAAACTGGCACCTGGTTATCTTTACCTGTTTCATGAGAGTGAGCCGCTATGTAACAAAGAACACAACATTAGAAAGTAAAGACAGACAGGGGGGCTAATGTGGAATGGTGTCCTGGAGTAATGATTCATAGAACTATACCAATGGCTTATTAATAATTACCTCCCATAAATAATTACCTTACTGTTCAGGATTAGGTGAACAGTAATCAGTATTTCCTGTCAATGATAAGAGGCCTGATCACACTTTTTAGCTCTTGTAATCTCAGTGCACTTTGGGCTTTCTGAGCATATGCATTAGCAGAAATAAAAAGAATTTTACTGATGCAAACCATACATCTACATAGAATCAGAATCACAGAACGGTTTGGGTTGGAAGGGACCTTTAAGTTCATCCAGTTCCAAACCCTTGCCTCAGGCAGGGACACCTTCTATTAGACCAGGTTGCTCCAAGCCCTATCCAACCTGGCCTTGAGCACTGCGAGGGAGGGGGCAGCCACAGCTTCTCTGGGCAACCTGTGCCAGTGCCTCACCACCCTCACAGGGAAGAACTTCTTCCT
>JARCZZ010020484.1:0-19244 GCA_030323915.1 Brotogeris chrysoptera
ACGTGCTGTGGTATGGAATAACCTCTTTGGTCAGTTTGGGTCAGGTGTCCTGTCTCTGTGTCCTCCTGGCTCCCCCCTCCCTGGCATAGCATGAGACTCAGAAAATCCTTGGTCAGACCAAAACATTACTAAGCAGTTATTGAAACCACTGGTGTTATCAGCTCTGTTCCCAGGCCCAAAATCAAAACCACAGTGGTGCACCAGCTACCAAGAAGGAAAAAAAATGACTGCTGCTGCTGAACCCCTGACAGGGCTGTAATGATAGCACAAGGGGTCATGGGTTCAATCTTAAACAGGGGTAGTTTAGATTGTATATAAGGAAGAAGTTCTTTACTGTTAGGGTGGTGAGGCACTGAGGGTTGCCCAGGGAAGTTGTGAATGCTCCATCCCTGGCTCTGTCCAAGGCCAGGTTGGACAGAGCCTTGGATGGCATGGTTTAGTGGGAGGTGTTCCTGCCCATGGCAGGGGGGTTGGAACTAGATGATCTTAAGGTCCTTTCAAACCCTAACTATTCTGTTATTCTATGATTCTATAAAATCAAGGCTCTGATTCTCTGTAAATCCATCATACTGTACTAGCCTAGGAAGTTGTATAGAGTATAAAAGTACCAGGACAATGAAAAGTTTTGCTTATCTGGTTATGTCAAGTTCTGTGATTACAAGTACTCATTCATTCACTGGGTTGTCATTTTACAAATAGGGGGATATGGATTCGTGCTTGTAGTTCTGCATTACAAATTTTGAGGTAACATCAGGCTGATGCCTCTTCATCCTCTTCTTCATGGAAGGGAAAACTGTAAGGGGCTATTGAATATCTGTGATCTATGAAGGTCTGGAGCTTCAGAACCCTGGAAGGTATCTGAGTACTCTGGGAAATATACTGCTGCTCCCTCCATAGCCCCTGCTGAATATCCATTCTTTTTCCCCTAGTTGGAAACAGGATACTGGTCTAGAGAGACCTTTGGCATGAACTATTACAAACATTTCTTTTGTAATCTTTTGAAATGGATCTATAAGGGATTTTATAGTCCTTCTCCTGTCAAATTCCAAGCAGTCTGTGGTATGCCAAGCACCTTTTCTAGCTACAGACTTCCTTCTAGGGCTAATAAAATTCTCTGAGGATCATATTATGGTTTGAAAGCAAGCCTGACAGCTTTTGATTGGAAACAGACCTGAAATATAAAATACTGGCTAATGATAAATTTACCATAAACCTTATTATATTTTATATTTTAAATTATATAATACATATGAATTCATACCCTAAAGCTAAGTAAAAAAATTTGAAAGTGTCTAAATATTACAGCTTCTCTCCATTCCCATTTTTTTAAGTGACATGAGGCTTTTTCTTACTGAGCTAACCTTGCATCTTTTATTCTTCACTTCTTGCAATGTAGCCACTAATATTCTCTTTTTTATCTAAATTCCCTCTGTGTATTATCACTGAGGTTTCCTGGTGGCTAAAGGTTGCATCTGTTAATGCTTCTGTATAACTCATAATTTAAATTTGTCTTTCAGAACCCTCCCAACATAAATGTATTTTCTATTCCTTAACATAGCCAGTTCTTCACAATGTGCTTGCCTAGCTCTCACTGGTAAGTGCTAAGGATAGTACACAATAAGGAGCTTGAAAGTTGGTCAGGCAGAGAATTCAGCTACAGACTTCAGATGATTCTAGGCCAAACATGAGCATCTAGAGCCATTTAAGATGACTCCTAATATCCCTCCCACCTGCCACTCCAGAAGAATGCAGATGTAGTGTAAGCTGTGTCATATTTCTCAGATTCACTTGGAGAACTCAAAGGCCTCAACAAGTCTATCCTTAGGCAACCAAATCAGGGATGGTGGTACAAGACCCCCTGGCAGCAATACAAGCTGGTGACTGATGGTTTGGGGAGCAGCTCTGTAGAAAAGGCTCTGGGAGCACTGGGGCTGTGAGCTGAATGCAAGTCAACAGTGTGCCCTGGCAGCAAAGACAGCCAGCAAGTGCAGGGGTGAATCAAGAGGAGCACAGACAGCAGGTCCAGGAAAAATATTATCCCCCATTTTACCCAACACCCACTAGACTCAATGGTTTTGGACCTCCCTGGGACAAGGAAGGCATCTATAAACTGGAGCAAGTTAGGGAAGAGTCACCAGCATGGACAGGGCTGGAAATGAGAATACACAAGGGTGCCCAGGTGGTTCTGAATGAAACATGCCCAGATGTCCACATCTGGTGTACTCACCATGTATTCTCTGTATTTAGTGAAGAGAAATGAGGATTTGTTGTCAATGACTCAGTTCCCTTTATCTGAGGTGTCTGCATTCAAGGTCACCAAATTTTTTGTCTTCCTTACTGCTGACCAACGTTTCTGTGTATATCAGGCATATGAAAGTCAGAGTTTGCTTTCGCATCTACCAGACATTATTTACGTAAGGAGCCCCATAGCATGGCCCATTATGCCTTGTTACTATATAAGAGGTAAGTAATTTATTACCTTTTGGTTTCCTTCATGGTTCAGTGTCATCCTTGCATTACAAAGTGCATTTGATTTGGGGGAAATGAAATAGCCAGGGAGAGGCTTTAACTATCAAGAACAAAGTAATAAGTTCAGTGCTTGTAAATTCAGGCTGTGTATTTAGGCAACTAACTTAAGAAATCTGTGTTAGTGAATTTTGCCCTTGAGATTTTCCTGAGTTGGCCCATGATTGCCTTCAGTAAGGTCAGCTCAGGTTGATGTTAATATCAACTGATCTCCTGAGGCTCCCTTCATAGTCATAGAAGACAAATAGGCAACTTCAGACTTACCTCGGCTGCCAATTTAGGGTAGGATAAATCACCCGGTGGCAGTATATGTTTCCCCTTCACGACTGAAAAGGGAATGGAGGAAAATAAAGTCAGACTAACTGGGAGACACCCAAGCTAGATCTGAGGAACATTTATGTTGCTTTTAAGCTTTCCCTGCTTAAGTCATTTGTATGGTTATTGTAGCAAGGGACCAACGTTTCTAATGAAGCTTCCTCCCCATGAAAGGCATCATGTATTCTGCAGCACACTTAGTGGAGGTGGTGAATAATGTTAACTCATAGATCATACTGTAATTGGTAGAATGTTTATTACTTTCCTTGTTTGAAGTCAGCTATAAGCTGTTATTTTGTGCCTTGCATATTACTTTGCATAGCACTGGCATGTCCATATGTAACTTTTTTTTCAATACTTCAGTGTTCAGCTGGCTTGTGTTCTTGCTCTCACAATTAGCTGAATATTTGAGGCATGCATTGGCCAGCAAACTGAGCTCTGTTTTCTTTTGTGCTATTGTTAACACTGTTTTGGTTAACTCTTTTTTACGTCAGTGTATAAATCATGGAATGGTACCTTACTCTCAGAGGATTGTTTCAGAATTGATCGTTATACCACTAGATGGCAATATTAGGTAAACTAAAATTGGGCCTGTATCAAGACAAAAGGAAACAGATTTGAAAAAGAGTATTGCTCTATTTCTATACAGCATGTACTGCTGGAGATCTGTAATGTCATAGGATGAGGCTTAAGCACCTTGTATTTAGCCTGCATGGTTTTTTATTTGGTTTGAAATGTTACGGTTTTACGTAGCTTAACAGTGAGGAGGTTTCATTATTTTTCCTCCTTGTTCCCCCCATCTTATTTTGTTTATTTATTTTTTTTTTTTAGAAATATATGTAACTACTTGCTTGTTTGATTGTTCGTTTTTAAACTGAATTACATTCTCCAGATGACTGTCCTGCCTGTCCCTTCTCATGGGCTTCTGCCTGCTAAAACCTTCAATCCTGAATACTAGCCAACTTACCAAGGTCACCCTCAGGCTCTCCACCTCTTTATAGCCATCTTCTGTGTGCATATACAGACAGAGGGAAGGTAAAAAATAAGCAGGAAGGCAACTCTGTGAAGAAGGAAAGATGAAGAGAAGAGAACTTTAAATTGTATATGCTTGAGCTGGTAGCAGTTATGGAGTATTTAAGAATGCCGGAGAGCCATCAGAAATAACAACAAAGTCCTAAGATGAATTACAGGATGTCACTAGCCCTCAGGGGAGTATTCAAGAGGTCAAAAAAGACTTACAGAACATCAAAGAGTGTAATAAAGTGAAGGGATGAAACAGAAATGCAGGGAGCTAACTGAGAAAGTAAGCATTAGATAGGCACTGTAAAGCCTGTCAAGAGCCCTGGACTGCTCAAGCACAAGGCTGTACCCTCAAAAAAGGCCCCTGGGTAAAGACAATCAGTTTACACTCCAGGTAAGGGTGATATATGGAGGAAAAATCATGTCTACTGCACAGTATATTGATTCTTCCTTCCGCCTCCATCACTGAAGCACCATATAGTCTTCGTCTTTACTGCTCTGGACTTCTATATTTTTTTGTATGCCTTCTATTTGGGAAATATATAAGCAATGAATTCTTAGAGTCCAGTGTGTGCTCTAAGTGCATCAGGATCCTTAGTTTACATGTAGAATCCCTATATATAAATGTTCCCCAAATAATGGAAAGCCAAAAAAAGCCAAACAAAAAAAAAAGAATAAAATACTTTCTTTTAGAAATATAATTCTGCTGCAGTTGAAATGCTACAGAAAAAAAAAATGTCTCTTGACATTTCTGAAGGATAAAGAATAAATGAATTATTTCTCTTTTCACTATGTTATAATAGTGTAAAAATCCTTTACTTTGTGATTGGTTACATATTTCATTTTAATAAAGAGAAATTACTTCATCTTCATGATTTATGTTATTCTGGGTTTTATATTCTATCATGCATTGTAATATTATATTTTCATATGATCTATTTAGTATTTCAGAAAGCTTTTCCACTCCTGTCAAAATTAGAACTGATATAATAAAAAAAACCCTCAATGTTTCTAAATGAAGAAATGACTGCATTTTTATTTTGAGGGAAAAAAAAAAAAAAGTAAAAAAGGAAAAAAAACCCCAAACTTTAGTTCTATCAGGAGACCATTTTGGAAAATTCCATTTTCATGGATTAACATCTATATGTAACATATTCTTCTATTTTCAGTTATTCCCTGAGACTACATTACATTTAAATCTTCCATGAATGTCCCTTATGTAACATAAAATGATTACCAGTCTGAATAAGAAAGTAAAATGTCAGATGTGGGTAGGACTGCAAAATTATGCAGTGGACTGATGATGGTGGAAAGGTTGATGCAAATCACTATTAGCCTTATTAGATTAAATGGGTCACTATTGAAACAAGCTATAATACCACATCGTAAATTACAAGCAAACATGCAGATTGTGATTCCACCTATTCTATAGCAAAAAAATTCCTTAATCGGGAGGTGTTCTTTTTAAACCTAATTATAGCTAGATCTGCTGTTAAATGCACCACAGATCAGCTGTTGGAAAAGCTAAAGGGATAGAGAAGTGCAGTACAAGGTGGGAGCCAGTCACTGACACTGGGATCCTTGCTCTGTCGTAAGCACTAATGAAAAATTGCATTGAATCTTTCAGTCTGTAATCAGGAATGTCCATGGTTACCAAGTCTCTAGCTTTCTCCTACAAGGCCCAGGAGCAGGAGGTGTTCTATTCCAGTGAACATGTAGTAAAGTGCAACTGTGGGTTGTGGACCCCTGAAGTTTGGGTCAGAATGTCAGCTGTGGCTGTGTCTGGGCTCTGGGGAAGATCCAAGATGTGCCTCTCCTAGGTGATAATCTGTCTCTGCCTCAGAGCTTTGTTGTTTTGTGGTGAAGCACAACTTTTATTTATTCTTTTTTATTCCTGGCAGGCAGTTGGACAACTTTTTAGCTGGAATAAAGAAATGTGTGGGATAGATATAGCAATGGAATGTGCTGGTTATGCTACCTTGTAGAATTCATTAAAATACTGAAAGACTAACTCTGTCAACCAACTAGTAGTAAATCTGGTAATTAATCTGGTATTAAATCTGGTCTGTACTGAGAAGTACATTGGGATATTTTGTTCTTGTGGTTTTTATTAATTATCTGTCCTTTGTCTCTGTACTTCTTTAGCTCATTTCTTGGCAGGTAGGTTTTTTCTTCTTAAGAAGTCAAGAAACTACATGTTAGAACTCCATTTTGCACAGAGGATCACAAGGAAGAGGAAGGTAATTCTTTAGTAATAAGGCTTGGTTCACCAGTAGCACAGGTTTCTCAGGAGCTACACAAGAAACACTGAGGTGTTATCAACCATCTTTGGATTTCTATGTCCACCAATTCTGATGACACCAAGATTTTAAAAATAACTGCCCAGTTTCTGCTTATCCTGTTTGGTTGACCACACCTCCAGGTGTGGACATAAAGTCCAGTGAGCTCAGACAGTACATTTGCTGGTTGGACACCCTCAAATTGCCATTCTAGTGGCCACACTGGAGATTCTCTCTTTTTACATGCTTCGTATTGCTCTTGTAGAAGATTTCTAGGCCTTCCAGGTCTATTAGGTGGCCTCTGACTTGAGAAACCATATAGGGATAGTAGATTAGGATACATGAAATGTCATAGTACCTTGGCCAGATTTTGCTGCTCCTTTAATTGGTGGTATATTACTATAGCAGAGGTCAGTAAATATGGAAGGTAAAAAAGCATTACTCCATTACCCACTAGTTTGTTCCCTCACAATGTTTATACAGTTGTTAGCTTTCATGGGGAGGTATAATGTCTGTTGGAAAACATAATTAAAAAAATCCCCATGGCAAATAATACCCTATTCTCCTGCTTATTTTAGTAGAAAATCTCTCACATTGATTTGTCATTTTTTCCCTTGATCTTAAAGATCCTATGAAACCAGCTATAACCAAACACAGAAAGCCTTTCTTTTTGCTTGTGTGAATCCTCCAAGCAAAAGTAAAATTTCATTGAGGACTGAGTTTTATTTCCTGATTAAAAAAAATAAAGTGTTTGCTTGACTTACTTATTTTAAAGAAAACTCATACATGAGGTGATTTCCACTGTTTCCAGCACATTTAAGCACATCCTTCCTCATAAGCGTGCAATTGTGAAAAGAGAGTGTGTGGGAAGGGGAGGATGGTATCTGCAGAAGCATGACCATATTTTATTACTGCTAATCCATCAGCGCATCATGTTCTGACTGCAAGCAGCCCGTTAACAAGGATGGTTGATGCAATTAAAATGAAAGTACATTTTGGTGTGAGACAAATGTATGTATAAAAATACACAGATGAAAAAAACCCACCAAAAATCGGCATAATCAAGCAAATTTAATGTAGTTTCTGTGTGAGTACAAATAATCACTTCATTTTTTCCCTGTGTATTTTTTTAATCAGCCTGAGGCACAGTGGGAGGTATTGCTTCAGCTTTCCGCAAGGAAGGGGCCAGGATTAAGGGGGGTCTGCTTTCAAAGCCATGCTAGGTCCAGAGGGAGTCTCCTCCTGGGGTTTTGGCATTGGAGGGCCTTTGAAGTTTTTTGGATTTTAACTTACCAGGTGGTCTTAACTCATACCAGTGTCTCCTCCGAGCTGCAGTTGCACAGCACAGCAGGGAACCTACCTTTTTCACTTTCTGGAGTAAAGAAGCCACAGGAAAAATTATGCTTTTGCGGAATGGTTTTATCTGTTCTGGGAGCAAACAATCTCTGCTTCAGTACCTCATGTGGAATAGAAATATCTGCCAGATAGCAGAAAGTCTGATCCAGTTAAAAATTAGCATTTAACAGTAGTGGAAAAGGATACCTGTATCCAGCCATTAGATGGCAGAATTGATCAAGCAATAGCCTGACTTTAGTGCTGCGTGGAGGATGCCCAAAACCAGACGGTTTAAAGAATAGATACCAAGTAGCAGCTGGTGCTTGTATATATTCCCGAAATACAGTACCTGGCCTACCTGCAGGCACTTTTTTGCTAACAGAGACCACAGTATTTGTATATCATTTCCAGAAGCAGCACTTCAGGGACTGGGGATCAGAGCATCAATCAATGAGCATTGTTAGATCTTTTCTAGGCGTGTGCCTTTGAAGACCTGTACCTGTGTAAATATTGACCATCATGATGCTGTCTGGCTATACGTTTTTGGCAACAGCACAGGTACAATCCACATTTGTGTTTCCCCAAATACTGCTGCTTTGAGAGGTGTATGTTCTGAAGTGAATCCCTTCAGCCAGTTTTTAGTGCAGGTAGTTTATTTGGCATCAGGCAACTTCATTTAATTACTTGCCATTAGCATCTCATTACCAGCAGTTAAATCCTGTGGGAGGTGATTTCTAAAATTTTAGCCATTCTTCTCCTATATAGCTGTAATATCCTCACATAAAGAAGCACAATACTACCAAATCTAACAAACCCCAAACCCACATCATTTCATTACCTCTTTCCCTTTTATGAGAATAAAAGAATATCATCTTTTTAATCAACCTGCTGACCCCAGTAAATCATTTCAGCATCAGCTTTCCTAATATTCCTCTTCACATTAAAATTCTCTGTAGTTTAGTTGCTGTTCCCAAGCTATACACACCTCTAGCTTCAAATTAAGATATTTTGTATTCTTCCTTAGTGCCTAAAGATAGTATTTCATATTGGCCAGTTCACACTATGGAAAACTAGAGAAAGGAAATTAGAATTTAGATCATCTACAGCCAAAATTATTAATTTTGCAGGCAGAAATAATATTGACATGTATGCCTCTAACCGGTTGTCCACAGGTGCTTAAATATGTTACATCCATACATGTGATTAGCTCCAAAAGAAACTGAAAGGATTTAAGATCTTTCTCCCAGGATGCAAACTGGCACACTAATCCCTTTCTTTCAAAATTTCAAGTCTGATGTTTATTATCTTTCTTTGCTTTTTTTCCCTTCATCTATAAGTGTGTACAAATTCTGATAATAAACTGGTCTGTATTTCACAAGTGACTTTGATTTATCTCTTCTTTACAAGGATATTGGGATTCATACATCCTAACATTAAGTATCTACTTCTGAACTTGTCACCTGGGATCCCTTTATAGTCAGTGGATAGCAACAGTCACTTCTAGAGGCAATTCATCCCATCTGTTTCAGATGTCTGCTTTAGGATGTGTCTGTTCTAGAAGGGACGATTTCCCTCCAGTGACTAGGGAGGACTTAGCTGTGATACAAGTTGCCAGCCTCAGCATTTGGTCAAGTGAATCTCACAGTAAAAGTCTGAGGTCTTGCAATCAGGATTGTATTAATTTGCCACCTATTTGGATAGGAACTGGATGCAATCTGTATCTGTTTTGCTACACAGAAGTAGATTATGAGCAGCACAATCTACGAATGGCATATCTTTTAAAGGTGAACAAAACACGCTTGCAAAGTATACTAATCAGGAGGCTAACGTGTATTTATTTTAAGAAAGAGTGGTGGGGAAAACACATCAATTACCTGAAAAATTCTCAGTAATGAAATGTAAAAAAGGTATTAAAATTAAAATGTAACAAATAAGCATGATACAAATGGTTGTGTCAAATTATACAAATGGTTTATACAATTTGCTTTTTATTTGCCTATGCAGTGATCTCATTTTCACTTCACTCAATAAATGATTTGACAAAGTCTTCTAGGCCTAAATTTTGAGCTGAAACAATAGATAGATAGATAGATAGATAGATAGATAGACAGACAGATAGATAGATAGAAAACCACTTATTTAATGATCTTTAGTATATTTAAATGACCATTCTATCTCTTGATATTTGCTTTAGTGTGAATGACAGCCTCCTCCTCCTTTGTTACCACCTTAAACTCTTTCTTCACAGCTTTCATTCCCAATAGTTTTGAAAAACTCAGGAATGAATCTATTTATCCTTTTCCTGTGTTTTTGTGTGTCTTGTTTTTATAACCACAAAGAAGCACTTTGCTATAAAGAAAGTACAAATTGATATTTAAAGGTTACTTTAACAGCATTCCTTCTGCTATTACTTGCTATACATAGCCAGTCAGTGCATGATGAATTTCTAAAGAGGAACTCTAAATTGCCAAGACTTCTTCAGTTTGTGGAATCCTAATTCTTCACTTAATTATATTTCTTGCTAGTTTTCTAGTCAATCAGCAGCCACCGACAATGTCCATTGTGAGATACCATACTTCTCATTCTTACAAATGTATCTAATAACTTGCTGTAACAGAAAAACTATGATGTATGAACATATTGCAGTAATTTTCACAGGAGCATCAGAAATATTTTTTGATTAGCACACTTCATGTATGACAATAGGCTGCTTCAAAGGGAACAGTAAATGTACAGTGAGTCTCTAGAAATGCAGTGAGAAAACATCTCCAGTAGATGTTTGTACCTATGGTTAAAACCCTCCCATCCACTTTCATTTTCTTCTTTATGTATGATATTCTTGTAGACAAACCAGAAATAACATTAATTTTGGTATTTTTGAATCTTCCAGAGTAGGTGATCTGAAGGGTTTAATCCATTTTTTTTTAATATGGGAAATCTCGACTACACTATTCTCAGCTCTTACTAATTTCTGCTTCTATTCAGCTCCACAGAAGGTTACAAGTGCCAGTAATTTGTTTCTTGTTAAAATAATTAGAGTTACATTTTCTCCTCTCAACATTTTTCAGCCTAAGGACAGCATGGACCACTTAGTTTAGTTCATTACTTCAAGTAGCTGATATGTGAAATTAAAAGAGCAAGCCATGTTGATTGGACCCACATGGATATAACTTTCTTTGGGCTGCTGAACTGAACTTTTAGAATTAGTGGGGGTATGAATAGTCATAGTTTCAATTTCAAAATACCTTTTAGATACTCTCAGTAATATTCCCTGAGAAGGGTCTTTTTAAGGGGCATAATTGATATTAAAATAAATTTTTAAAGTTGGTAAATGTAAGGCTCTGTAAAGAACACATAGGCTTTTAAACATTTACTTTTCTGTGACTGATGTATCCATCCTTTAGTTTACCTTAATATTCTATGGGCTTTCATAGTTATTTATGCTTTAAGATATTTTTGAGTAATTTTTATAGATCAAATCTAATTACTCAAATTAAAACAAACCATAACATCGAAGAGGTAAAGACAGTAAGAGAGTTTTATTGACCTTCAACAAGAAATGCATCTAGATAAGCACTGACTCTAAGAAAAGAACCTTAAACTAATTTAAAATTCCTGTGAGTTTTATGGAATGTCTCAGCCTAGAGACACTGACCAGCCATACAGATAGACATTATAATTTTACTTCTAGCAAATGTAATAAAAGGTCTTTTTTTCCCCCTTTTTTTTTTTCTTTTTTTTAATTATGTTCCCCCCGCCTTCTTTTAAATTTAAAATTGCATAGCATTTCTCTACTTAAGGTCTTAATATAAGGTACAAATTTTAAGAAACTTGATGGATTTTAGTGGACTTGTTCTGGAGTTGTGTACATATAAATGCATCCAGAATTTCTTTGTACTTTCAAAATCCATTCAACGTGAACACTTAAATATTCCCAAAACCTTACTGAATTGTATTTTTACAAAACAAGCAATCAGGTTCAACATGGTCAGCTCATGTAAAGGTGATTACTATTTAGTACTTCTTTTGTCTGCCACAAAGAGGTTTAGCAGTTCTGCGGCACTCATATTTATGTCTCTGTTTGGGAAAGTCATCCCCAAAATGGTGTGGCCAAAATGCATTCTTCTGCACAGCAAGTGCTTTATCAAAAACATGATTAGAAAGGGTGCAAAATGGGATATCATCCAAGGTAGCAAATATCCTGTTCTACACTTCATATTTCCAGCACTAGAATATATTAATGTCACAAGTGTACTTACTAATTTTCCTCTGAGGGATGCTAGGTTCCAGTAAGCTGTAGCAGTGACAATTGTGATATCTAAGATACCTGGAAGATACACTGGCAACATATGTATGTGTAGGATTGTGAATACTGCATGTTGGTATTCAGGTTAATAGCTGAACCACTTTATTTAAGAATGTCTCTGAAGGGATCTCTTGTTCGTTACTAGATTTGATTCTCATTTATATTACTACATAGCTTGTTTTCATGATTGATTATAACTAAACAACACATTTCTGGCCAACTTATGCTAATACCATCAGCTACCACTTGCATTGCACAGTCCATAATACAACTCTTATGAATTTGAGCCAATTTTGCGGTTATATACAGTCTGCTCTACCGCAAATAAACAAAATCAAATGAGGAACTTTTGCAGCAACCCTGTAACTATTGCTCTTTCCCTATGCAGAACCCTTGCTGACTAATTGAATTCTGTTTATGTTGGAACTGTTTTGATATTTATGGTCTGATATAGACTGCTGTTTTTAAATGGATTTTTATTATCTTTTTGTTCTCTGCACTTTATTTTAAAAAGACCTGCCAAAATATGTGGTGTTTTTTTTGTGATTTTTTTTTTTTTTTTTATTGACTGCTTACTTAAAATGACCTCTATTTTTTCTTCAAGCAAATGAATAGTGAAAAGAAGGCTTATATCTCTGTATTTAGTAGCCCTGTTGACGTTTAAGACATAATAATTAAAGACCATCAAATCCAATTAGAACTGCACTGGCAACATGTATAGAAAATGCATGTATTAAAGAAGGCCTTTAACAAACTGTTGTTAAGGCTTTCACTTTATGCAAAAATAAGTCTCCTTTTGAGTGTGCTTTGGAATCTTACGTTGCATTAGGACAGCAAGGATAATGCTGTTTTGCAAGGTCTGGCTACAATGATTTTTCTTCACGCCCACATTTTAGATGTTGACACTGGTTGCAACCAGTGGTACAAACGCCAAGTCACAGGTAGTTGCTATTGGTATCCCTTGGTGATCAACATGGGTGCAAATACTGTTTAGCAACATTATTAATGCTCTGATGATAGGGCAGAAAGCACTCTCAGCCATTTTTCAGATGATATGAAATTGGCTGGGGAATGTTTGATACCCTGATAAACAGAGGTGCTGTTCAGAGGTACCTCAGCAGACTTAGAATAGGTTAAAAGGAACATCATGCAGTTCAGTATTTCTTATTATCTTAATATTTAGGTATCTAATATATGGAATGATTTTCAGACTACTTAAGCTGTTTTGAGTTGCAGTCTTAAAGGATTTTTTAAATCAGCCAGGTATTTTGAATGTGGATATTTATGCCTAACTTCAGGCATTGACATACAGCACTGTTTGGTGGTGTCTTAAGTGCCCAAAAAAATTTAGTAGTAGGCCAACACTTCTGAATATGAAACTCAGGAAATATTTTGTTTCAGAAAGTAAAGCTATTAGATTATACTTTCACCTGTATACAGGGTCTGAAGAGACTTGCTTTACATTTCAGTCAGAAAAAATACATTATAATAAATTTATGATTTAGGATTTGACTGTATTGGGTGTACATGGTGTTTTTTGGTGGTTTTGGGGGCTGTAGAGGTGGTTTCTGTGAGAAGACAGCAGAAGCTTCCCCTGTATCTGACAAAGCCAATGCCAGGCAGCTCCAAGATGTACCCACCATTGGCCAAATCCGAGACAATCAGCAGTGATGGTAGCACCTGTTATAGAAAAAAAAACAAACAACAACAAGAACAAAAATTAACTGTATTCTTCTCTCTGAATAGGCTGGTTTAGCAGAGAGAGATTATTGCCAAATGGGTAAAAGAGGGGGTGGGTGGTGGGTGTTAGAAATCTAATAAATGCAATTAGAGCTTGCAAGGAGGTAAATTAATTTGAACTGAAGTACAGAAATGTAGACGGAGGCCAGGGGAACACCCTTGTGACTACTGAGGAAGATTGTGACAGGCTTTGTTGATGCAAGTGGGAATGACACTCCAAAATTTTAATAATGAATTGGCAGCGAGTGTGTTTGTGAACCAAGCCACCTCTCAAATCCGTAGCTATTTTAAGGATCACATGCCAGGGTGGCAAGGAGAAAATTTGAAAGATATTACATTACCTGGAGGTCCTATACTTGTACAATATGTAGATGATTTGTTACTTGCCAGTAAGATATATGAAGATTGCTTGAAAGATATTATTTGTCTATATATTGCTTTGGTAGAAAAAGGCCATCATGCATTTCTTTCTAAGTTTCAGCTGTGTCAGCAGCAGGTAAAATATTTAGGATGCATATTAAAAGAAGGACAAAAAACTAGTAGGTCCAGGATATTGTAGAATTACCTCAATTGGTAACAAAACAATGGCAAGGATTTTTAGGCACAGTAAGATACTGTAGACCCTCAATACTGGGACGGGGGGAGTTAAGTAAGCCATTGACGAAGCTACCAAGGAAGAGGAAATAGAACTCATACATTGGGGTCCAGATAAATAAAAGGCCTTCCCAAGCCATAAAGGAGCTTCAACATCTGCTCTGGCACTAGGATTGCCAGATTACTCCAAGCCCTTTGAAATATCTGTGGATGAGAATTAAAGTGTAGCCAGCCAGTTCTTACTCAAAAGCTAGGTCCACAATAGTACTCGATCAGATCCTGTAGCAGCAGGGAATAATTCCTCTATTAAAGTGATAGCAGCAACAGTGACTACCATAGAAAGAAATAGGCTAATAGTCCTGGGTCACCCAACAACTGTGTATCCCTCATGCAGTAGAATTGATTCTTAAGCAACGTGCTACACAAGCATTGTCCCCACAAAGAGCACATTGCTATGAATGAATTAATTTAAATGAGGATAATTTACTTTAAAAAGAAGAAATGTTTTGAATCCAGCTTCACTGCCTGCTCCTTCCAGTGATGAATCACATCATGATTGTGCTAAGGTAGTGTTTCACTCCAGGTACCTATGGTAAGATCTGCAGGATCAACTTCAAAGGAGCTCAGATCTACTGCTTTTCACTGACGGATCTTTGTACTATGTGAGCGGAAAATGACACATACGCTACACAGTGGTAAGAAACCTAGAGGTACTTGAGGTGCAACCTCTACAACCCTCACTAAGTGCCTTACCTTGGCGGGAAACAGTATTTCTAATGGAGCTGAAGTCCAAATGCTGTTGTACTCTGTTAAGCTTCCAAGGGAAATTGCTGTACTATACTATCTAACTCATACCAATGGATCCAGCTAAATTGAAAGAAATAATGAATTGGCAGCTAAAGCAGCTAAAGTTGTTGCTCACCAACATATACATGAACATGCTGCTGTTACAACTCCCTCTGCTGAAGAACAGACTCAAGTGAAAAGTTGGGAGGCTGTAAAATATGAAACTGAAATTTGGAATATTGAGGGAAAACCCATTTTACCATAAAAATATTTAATGACTTCAGCTAAGTAGTTTCATGATAAAAGATGGAGGGATGACAGTGGTTGTTGACTAGGTTGAGAAAATAAGTGCAGCCCCTGGAATATGGCAATAAAAAGTATTGTGGGATCTCACCCACCTATTGAAAGTTTTCTGACACAGAACCCAAAGAGGATGTTGGATGATGACCATGCACATACTTCTCATTCCAAAGACTGACAATTAATTACGCTGACATACCTTCCCTGAACAGACTTTGGCACCGGCTGGTAATGACGGATCAGCTCTGAGGGCAGGTAGAAGCTTTTCCCATCAGGAAAGCCAATACTGCAGGAGTGGTCAAAGCGGTCTTGTAGGAGGTCATTCCTAGATGCAGAATACAATGATATCCATAAAAGTTTAGGAATACAGCCGCAGCTACTTGTTCCATGTCCTCCAAAGTACTCAGGACAGGTAAAAAGGATAAATAGGACTTTTAAAAAATAAAATTGCTTGAACTTGTACTCGGGCTTGAAATTACCTGAAATTTAGGAAGAGTGCTATGGGATATTAGAAATATCTCTTGCCAACCTGTAGGGCTGGCTCCAGCAGAAATAAGATTTGACAGGCACTTATCTGTACCTGGGACCTTTGAAAAAAGATGTCTAGAGCAACTTGAATAAAACTTAATAAATGTGAAGAACTTTTCTGTGTGAGATGAAGGCCTGACTCCTTGAGAATAAGTACAAAATAAGAATACAAATCAGAGAGTGCCATCTGACTGCAATGTGGTGTTCTGGGAGATCACAGGTTATCTTTACGTACTGCTTCTTCATCAATAACAGATGAGCTACTATTTCTTCTTACATGTCATTGCCCTTTCCTCAAAAACAAAAGGATGAAATGGAGCACTTGAGGGAAAAAAAGGTGAGGGACAGATCCATCAGTGTGAATAATTGGAATAGTTTTTGAACTACACTTATATAAAGGTTGGTGAATTAGCTAAGTTTAGTATTTTCTGATATGAGTAAGAAGAATAAATTGATCAGATAGAAAATTCATTGGCTAAGTTCGTTATCTAGAAAATTTAAAATTCAAAAGACTTAATTCATAGAATCATTAAATATAAGGACAACCTGTTCATATTTCTGGGTTAAAATTATTTTGTGTAGCCTTCTGAGGGATAAATTGTTGTTCTCTTTCCACAATGTATTCCTATTAAGCAAGGCTTTCTCTCCTCAAACAAATAAATCTGCATGTAACTGATTATAACTGAACTTTGAGTGTATCAAGGAATGGGATGTCATTTTTTTGTACCTACCATTCATGGAAGAGCTGAGAAGACAGAAAAAGAAATTTCTACTCATGGATTTGGATGATTCACTTTTCATGGGTGATTGCTCTATCAGTTCCAAAGCTGGGTTTTCTGGAGAAACAGTGCACATTTGATGTGACAGTAGGGTGAATATTCATAAGATGCTTGAACTGATAACTTCAGAAATGGAAAATATATTGACTGATATTTGGGCTAGCCAAGTCCACACCTTTTTAACGCACATGCCAGCCCAGCTAACTGAAATGTCTGAAGAGCAATAAACATCAGTTTAAGATTTTTTAGCGCCCAGTTATGGCGTTGAGAAAATAGATTCACATTTGGAAGCTGATGACCTACTAGAATAAGCATCAAGGCAGTCACTCCCCCTAAATGTATATCTGTGGAAAAAGAAGGAGATATTATCATACTGTTTTCTGTGCCTGGAGCTTCAGACTCCCACATAATATAAAGGCCACTGTGAGTCCCACATTTAATGTATTAGCTCAAATGTGGACTACTACAAAGAGTATCACTGTAACCAAGATCCATCAAAGGTACTTCAGCACCAACTTTCCACTGAAGCATATAGGAAATTAAATGAGGTGAATGTCCTGCAACCGATAATGTTTATACACCCAAATCTTCGGGGACCTTGGTTCTTACACCATGCTTTCCATGAAAATTAAGACCAATACAGTGATTTTATATTGTATGCTTATTCTTTCTTTTCTGCTACTTTCACTTGATAGGAGTTAGAGGGACTAAAACCAGACTATATATTTTCCCAAAATTTGAGGTAATTTTGGTGTGCACACAATTATGATCATCTTCCCAAACACATATGGCTTCTTTAGCATTGACACTCTTTATGTAGATCTATTGGAATTGTGCATATTCTTTAAAAAGCTCATCATAATGATACCTTGTTTGTGCAAGTGCTTCAGTTTTCCATGAAGCTTCTGGGTTTTGAGCATTCCTCAAGTAAATATATTAGTCCGAACATAAAGCACAAATATGTAAGAGTAAGTCAAGATCCTCTGGAGTAGCTCTGGTCAAAAGTTAGGTAATGTTTTTGTCACAGGAAATTTTCTTTGGTATTTTAAATGTTGCTGTGCCCCAGGAGGTTACTCCTGTCCTCTGGTTAATAAAGTCAAGGTCTTAGTAACATCTCAGTGAAATTCACTTGCAAGACTCCAACTTTGATTTCATGGGCCTTTAGTACAGACATGACCTGTGCTAGAGCACAGATGAACATTACGACATTTTGGGTAGGAGTCCTCTCATTTAACACTGAATATATGCATATGTAAGCTACCCAGCTTGTACTGCCTTTGCAATCAACATAGAGAAGTAAATCCCTTAGGGATCATTAGAAATGGTTTATTTTAGACATGAGATTAAAACCATGTCATCCATACAAGTGTTTTAATCTTTCTCTTGATCTTAAGTGAATCCTAGATGACTAGTTCAGATATAGAAATTAAGGGCTTGAGTCACTTACCTACAGGTGTGCCTCTAGGGCTATTTGAGATGTTCTAGCAGAGGTGCATGAGGTTTAGTGATACGATGGGAAACCTGTGTCCTTTTGGAACAGCAATTGGATGTTAACTAGGATGTCTAAAGTCTCATGAGCATATAATGTCTAAAGTGACATTAGATGTTTATATCATATCTGAATTCTGCCCATATTGCTTGTTCTCATCATTACGCTTCATGCAGTTGTCCATGTGCACTCAGAGTTTCAGAAGGACCTGAATGACCTAATTCATAGTAAGAAGCCCATCCATGTCCTCCGGAGCTGCAGATTTAGGTCATATGAAAAGGCAATGTCAGGCACCAGACTTCAGATCTTCAATGATGATGTGGAAGCCTCAGCAGCTGTCTTACATATGGACACACATATGTAGATACTTAATTTTAGATGTATATCACCTGTAACTGGAAGAAATCACATCTCTCTATAGTCCAGTAACTCTGTTCAGTGAATCCATCTATAGATCTTATATCTTGGAAACCTTAGGTTGCCTGAAATGCAGTACAAAATCTATGTTTAGGCAACTGAACCTTGAGTTCAGATTTAATTCTAAGGACCTAGCCTAGGCTAATAATGGAAACTAAATGTGTAACCATGTGCCTAAACTTGCACCTAAAGTACAAGCACTAGTCCTCTCCAAGTTCTATATTTTCAGTAGGAAGAAGATTATGCCTTTGAAAAAAGATGACTTGTGCCTGTGCTTTCCCTGATTAAAAAGTGCCCTTTTCATCCATGAAGAAACATTTTCCATGATACATCAGTGGATATAATTTATCATACTGTTCAAATTTATCCTGTGTGGGAGATAAGACCATATGGAAAACAGCTAAAGCATATTTTAGATGCCAAGGAAAGGGAACTATAAATCTTGAGGTATGCTGTGTGGGAGGATAAACCAAATAGTCTAACATAAATTTTTTTTTAGCCTCAGCAGAAGAGTAGAAGAGCTTTTAGAAAAAACAAACAAACAAACAAACAAACAAACAAAAAAAAACCACAACAAAAAAACCCCACCAACAAGCCACAATGTGTGGGAGTAGTTTAAACTACTTTCCAGTGCTTTCATTTAAGAAAAATTTTAGTGTACTTTCTTTCCTAACAGTCTCCATGTCAACACAGTGTAGAGGGACAAATATTTAAAATGGGACTGTACATTTGTGTGATCCTTGGCAATGACTGCATAGAATCATAGAATAGTTAGGGTTGGAAAGGACCTTAAGATACTCTAGTTCCAACCCCCCTGCCATGGGCAGGGA
>JARCZZ010020488.1:0-23069 GCA_030323915.1 Brotogeris chrysoptera
TTACTGGACTGTTCTTATCTCAACCTGTGGGAGTTACATTCTTTTGATTCTCCTCCCCATCCCTCCGGGAGTGGGGGGATAAAGGGGGGGAGTGAGCTAGTGGCTGCATGGTTCATGGCTGTCGGCTGGGCTTAAACCACAGCAGTTCTTTTTGGTACCCAATGCGGGGCACAAAGGTTTGAGGTAATGACAGATCTGACCAGAGTGTGTCTAATTGTATTTGTGACAAGCATTTATTGTTTCAGATTAATAGTTACTCGTCACAATGCTGATTTATTTTCTCTCAAAGTTGTTGCTCTTGATCTTAGAGTTTCAGCATGTCGTACCTTACTTACAGCTGGTATTTGGTATTTATTTTAGTATTTATAGGCTAGGGGGCTGGGCTAAGGTTCTTGTTTCACTGTACTTCGTGGCAATGACTTGTAATCCAATAGACTCATTGATCATGAATCTGGGCTGGTACGTGTTCCCAGTGTGGTCATCACCTCTATACTTTGGGAGGTATATAATGGAAGTGTTCAGCAATTGCACATCTTTTTTCCCCTCCTCAGGTGGTCAGCCTATGAAGGAGACATTCCCTCACACCCTCTGCTCCCCCACTAGACTATTTACAGTAGGAGTAGGTTCTGGAAGACTTAAAGATCCTGAATATCCTTTCAATGCCCTTGAAAGTGCCCTGCTCCTTTTGCTAGGAACCAGCTTGTTGCTGCACATGCTTTCTGTGTTTTGCCTATGGCCACGCCACCCTGAGAACGCCTAATCTTGTCCTGTTGTGGAAGCTAAGCAGGGTCTGTCTCGAATCTTGTCTAAGATTAGACAACGATATAGGAGAATCACCAAGAGATTTTCCCCAAGGCTGGACTGTCATGAGTGGCAGGGTGTGTGGGATAGTATGGGCAAGTATCTAGTCCAGTGGGCCCCTACAGTGCTTTGAAATCTTTGGAGATGGAAGGCAGCTGTATGGAGTCCCCGAAGACAAGTTGCAGAATGTGCTGAAGTGAATCAAGTCAGTTTGCAGAGGTGAAAGCCATCCAGCTGTCCCTGGACATTGCTGAACGAGAAAAGTGGCCAGTACTTTATACTGACTCATAGATGGTGGCAAATGCCCTGTGGGGGTGGTTGCAGCAATGGAAGCAGAGCAACTGGCAACATAGAGGTAAACCCATCTGGGCTGCTGTACTGCGGCAAGATATCGCTGCCCAGTTGCAGAACGTGGTGGTGAAGGTACGCCATGTAGATGCTCATGTACCCAAGCGTCTGGCCACTGAGGAGCACTAGAACAACCAACAAGTGGATAAAGCTGCTGAGATTGAAGTGGCTCAGGTGGACTTAGATTGGCAACACAAGGTTGTATTCTCTTCCCTTGCTATTTCCTGTATCATTATTATTATTAGTGGTAGCAGCAGTGGTTTGTGTTATACCTTAGTTATTGGACTGATCTTATCTCAACCCGTGGGAGTTACATTCTTTTGATTCTCCTCCCCATCCCTCCACGAGTGGGGGGAGGAAGGGGGAGGAGTGAGCTAGTGGCTGCGTGGTTCTGGGTTGCCGGCTGGGCTTAAACCATGGCAAGTGTACGTAAGGGAAGAGTTCTTAATATGCAGAGGGGTTGACAGTAATCCAAAGGGAAATAATTCATACCATTGTGACAGTGAAATTGTGTATTATGACTAAGTTTATGAAATTAACAAATTGCTGTTGTATAAAACCGCTCCTGAGAAAGCGTCTTGATAGTGATTACATTAGCCCCAAAAGGAACTTGTTAAATATAGTTATTTATGTGCCTTATTAAAAAGTTTTATACTAATTTGCTTACCTAATTTTACTCATCAATTTTACAATATTTTCTTATTTTGGTAAAAAACACAAAATATGAAAAATACTGTTTGTGATGAGTATCACCAGAAATGCCAGTGAGTAGCCTGCAAACACAATAAGGTCAATGTCACAAAAATTAAAGAAAATTTGAAATGTAACTTTTCTATATTTTTGAGAGATTGCATTCACATTGAAGGGGAATAATACTTTGACCAGAATTTATCTGAATAGTCTCTGCAGAAAATAATTCCTTCTCTCTGGTGACAGTCAGTAAACCTCATACTCACTTAATGTGAGCACAATGGGATCAGCTGTCTTGTCAAGTTAATCTATACCATTAATGCAGTGTTTTATCCCTCTTTCGCAAGGCTCCATACACATAAAACTTTAATATATATAGTTTTCAGCAGAACGTTCTTGTGACCATCAGTTATAAACGCATGGTTTTGTCCCTGGACCAGTAAGGTGCCCTCATACCTTGCTATTACTGTGTATGGTTGATTCCTAAATCTTTTACAAAAGAGCAAGCTAATTAAAATGTCTTCTACATGTATTCCAAAACCAGTGTTTAGAATATGCTTCAGTACATATTGTTACTTATGCTGCATTTCTGGTTGGTTTTTATACTAGTTTGATAAAGTCTTACTAGAAGGGCACTTCCTGAAAGCTGTTATAACAAAGCAACTGGTACTTTGAGTTGTAGATAGAGACCGTTACTACTTGTAATGCATTAAGAGGGCATACTTTTCATATACTGTTGTGGTGGCATTGTTACTTGCAGGCAGATCTGTAAAAAAGCACAAAGCCCATATGACAGTAGACTGGAAATCTTATTCCCACTCTTCCACTGATTTACTGTGTTATTGTTAGTGAGTTATTGCCCCTTGTGAATGACTGTTTATGAAGCCACTGAGTTGCTTGTCATGTTACCTGCACGTACAGCGTGCCATACTCTGGGTATCATTTATCATTTCCAGCTCCTGCTGTATCATCAAGTGACTTTGGGTGTGTTTGCTTACATTTTTTCTCCTTCACTGAGGAACTTGTATATATATATATTTGGAAAAGAAACACCTGGGTGAACAGAATATAAAATAGGATGCTAGGTTTACATATCTAGACACCAAAATAAGTGGATGATGTAACATTAACACAGGAAAAAAAAAGTAAACTTGTTATTTCTTTGTTGTAGAAGTTCTGCAAAGCAACATCTCAGATTACTTACTTGATCAACCATTTTGTCTTAGAAAATAAAAGAATTTGAGTGTCATGATCAAGTTCAGGCTTTAAATTAATTATCTGTAAGTGCAAGAAGTACAAGGAATTACTGGTTTGCTGTACATAAGAGTCTGCTGGTGTAGTATTTGGCTTTACAAATATGCATGTACAAGGTTCAGGGCTCAAGCACTGTATGAAGTCTTGTATAGCTCTTTTTTCAGGGCCTCTGTAGAGGGCTTGAGATTCATCCTTAATCAACAGCCAGCTGTTAGGGCTGCTACTGATTCCTGACCTGTAATTACCCCAGAACCTTGTCCTGCTGGTTGGCTTCTCAGAGTCTCCTGATATGCATGCTACAAGGTTGAAAGCAGCAAGAAATCTGTTGTGAAAGTACCAAGAGATTTGTACCTTTGCACTACAAATCAGTCCAGAAATGCTAAACGCGCTAGGCCTGTTCACACCCTCTACTCTCTCCCCGTCCCCATTTTCCCCTTAAACCGTGCCCTGCATTTCAGGATGTAATTAAGACTAGCAATGTGAAATCAAGCAAGTTTGCTTGAACGTGTGCCTAGAAAAAGATCAATTGGCAAACTAAGTGCACAATATCCTTGCTGATGAGATCCGTGGTTTTTGCTGGACTGTCTGATTATGTCTTTTAGTAGAAACTGTAAGGTTCTAATGCAGTGCATTTACTTCAGTAATTTACAGCCATACACACACTTTTTAAGTATAGATTTTAGTTGTCAGGAAACATTTACTTCATTGTCAGCTCTGTGTACTGTATTCTTGAATTTTGAACTACGTAGTACTGCCAACCAGCAAACAGCACGTTTTCATTCCAGGGTGAGTAATGATGACAATTGCAAGCCATGAACTGGTTTCAGTTCTATGTCCCTTCTGGGAAGAGAAGCTTGGGGTTTCTTTATCAAAAAACATGTCTTGTCCCTCAGTTATGCGTTTTAATAAGCACCTGTATTCGAATATGTGTTCAAGGCTAGGACAAATACAAGTTTTCATTGCTGTTATTACTAATTATATAGATAGCTCCTTAGAGAGCTGGCTATCATAACTAGCTAAATCTAGATTTATCCTCCTATATCTGGGACGAATAGCCTTACATCTGTTAAAAGATTAGCACCTGATTAGAATATCTGAGATCAGAAATACTTTAAGCTCAGGTCTCAGCAGTGCACACGCTCTGGATTACTGTCACAGTACATACAGCTGGGATGCTCATATGAAGGGGTTAATATATTCTGAACACCTACATTATAAGTACTTGGTGAACAGGTGACTAGGATTGTGGTTTGTAGGAGGGAGAGACAGGAAACGTGGGAGTAAAAGATGAGCTTCTGTGTGTATATGTGTTTCTGTTTATTGGAGAATGAAAAGCAGATATAAGAGGTTTTAGATTTTTTCTGGTTTTCCTTAACTAAGCTATATGCTTATGCCTTTTAATGGCTCTGATCTTTTTTTTTACTAAGAAGCTACATTCAACTTAGAGCTTACTTGCTGAGAGATTTAGTGGGAATAAATTGTTGTTAGGTTATCATTAAATGCATCTTTCAGTACTTCCATAGTCAACGGTTTTGATTTAATCTGGTAAACTCAAGTATTGCACAAGGGGAAAAGAAAACTGTATTATTAACATGGGCTGTTGAGAAAAATTCTCTTTAAAATGAGCTGAACTCCAGGATGTAATATTAAGTAGTTTTGCAGATAATTACGTTAAGTCTAAAAAGATACTCAGCTCAGATCCATGGCAGCATGGCAGAGACTTAGATGGAAGTCAAACCCAAATCCCATTTAGTAATTTAATGGTTTGCTTTGTATTTTTTAATTTTTAATGACTCTTATCTTTTATGGTCATATTAATTGCCCTTTTCTAGTCTTCTCTCCAGTCTGTATCTGAAATTCAGCTACACATTGTACAAACAACTTCTGTGTAATGATTTTCTCTCCACTGATTAAAACAAGAGGGATATTGTTTCCCTATGAAGTTACCACATAGAAGGCTCTGTACACTGATCGAAGGTGGCAATTAATAAGCAGTAGGAAGAAAGGTTCTGCCATATAGTTGCTGAGGAATATTTCTCCATATCATAGAAGAATGACTAGGCTATAACTGAATGCTGTTGATACTTGCACCTTGACCCAGAACTGTTCTGAACATTTTCTGAATGTTTGTGAAAGGTTACCTCCATCTAAAACAAGAGGTTCTGTTTCAGCTGAGGAACGTGATTGCAGATCTTTACAGGCATTTAGGTCTTAAAATGTTTTGGTGGTTTTTTTCCAAATATAATGATAGAAGATGGTGTTATGGTTCTTGATCTAAACCTCTTTGTCTAGGAGCAAAAGAGTAGTCCTTCTTAGGGTGCAGTCAGTAGTGAAGGACAAATACTGTTAATGCTGTTAGTGCAGACTGATTAAATGGCTTTTAGAATTGTGTATGAATTTGCTCAAATTTAGTCATGAGGAAGATGTAAATTTGTAAGATGAGTCTGAATGAATATATGCCAGTAACTTCAGAATAAAGAGAGAGACAATTTATGCATAGGTCAGCCTGTGCTAACACACAGAGTTGGAAATGGAAGGAGGAAAGAAACAGAGTATCCCAAGTTGTGTAATTGAGGGAACAGAAAATTATTTATAGGAAGTTAACTACTAAGAAAGAAAGCATTAACCCATGATATGACCTGGGCATAAGGAGTGTGAAATAATATGTTCAATTTGCACTTTCTGAAATCAAGCTGGCCATCTGGACAGATCTCTATGATCTCTATGATCAAGGTTGTGGTGGGGGGGTGTTCAAAGAAGAAAGGACAATGCTGAAATAAGATCCCAGTTATCAAAATGGCTACATGGGTAGGTATGTGGAAAGTCAGAAAGAAATGTTGGCAGCTACTAGAAAGCCTAAAATTATATGTAATAGTACATCCAGGCTACAGTCAATTTTAAAAACAGTGAAACACAAGAGGGTGACATGTCTCTTTCTGTTCCCTACCACTGCATTTCATACTCAAGTATGTGGTGTATGATTTTAAAATACCATTTTGTTTCTTACACAACATGAAAAAATGTTGGCTCTTCAAATAATGTTTTCTAGGTAACATCTGCCTACAGAGAGGGAACAAAAAAAAAAACCAAACCAAAGATAGACAGCAATATGAGAGATGCAGAAAATAAGAAATCTGTAGTTAAAACTGGGACTAATAAAGCATTTTTTCATCAAAAACACCACTGCAAAAGATAGGACTATTTACTATAATTATGTATTTATTTAAAGTAGAGCCATTCAATAAAATGTTTTATTCTTTAAAACAAAGTAAAAGCCCACAACTTTTTGATAAAACTATTGTTTATCTTTCTGGAAGCTTTGCAGGAATGGAGGAGAACCCAATCCCAAAATACATTGCCAAACAAGTCCACCGGAACTCAGTTTCTCATTCAGTAACATGTAAGATGGTATCTATCTCTGCAGTGTAGAACTTTTTATGTGAGTCTCAGATAGACAAGTACTTAAGACAAGAATGGAAGAGAAAGCATGGTTTCCCTTTCCTAGAAATTCTATGCTGGAGTATAAACTGGAATGATAATTGCTTTTCTGTGAATTGAAATAGAGCCCCCCTAAAATATAGTGTTGCAGCACTCATGGGTGGCCAGGGACACCTTGGCCATGTAGAGGAGCGAATTCCTTCCCGGACCTTTAAAGTCTTTATACAAAATGAAGTCCTCAAAATGGTGTGGGGGAGGTAGATGTAGTTTGAATGCAAAAGCCTTTGTAAACAAGGATCAATGAGTAAATGTGATGAAACTCATTGTTATTTGGTTATTAGAGGTGACACTATAGTTTGTATTCGCATTTTCATAACAGGTTCTGTTTTGCTCTGCCTGCATCTTATTCTTAAAGTCTTTAATGAGCATAATCCATCAACATTTCAGACTCCACCACGTTTTTAAGGTTCTTTTACATGGAATATATTTTAAATGGTTACATACTTTGAGTTCTTTAGCATGTTGTTTATATCTATTAAAGGAATCACCACCTTTTTAGGTCAGTTTATGAAAATGCTGTTTTTGAATATCTGTCAAGGGATGAAGATTAGCTGCATAGGCATAACATGCCAGTATATTATATTTTTTGTTATCCTGTATACCGTAATTATCTTGGTCCTCAAACAACTCTGACAGCTACATTTTTGCAGACCTGTTGTCACTGCAGATCCAAAATTCATTTAATCTGAATCTAAATTAAACTAGTAAGAAGGCTTTTTTTTTTTTTTTTTAAACAAAAAAAGCAGTAAAACATATTCAAATTTATTTAAAAGACAGACTCAGAAAAATAAAAATAATTCTGGGTTGGTTTTTTTTTTTTTTGGCAGTATAGGAATCTTCCAAAAAGAAATCTATTAAAAAGAAATAAAAGTGCTAAACCAAGTAGCCAGACTGGGGAGAAAAGGATGCCACAGATAGTAGGTGTACTTGGAAGTCAGAAGTAAATCTAAATCAGAGAACCACAGAATGGTTTGGGTTGGAAGGGGTCTTAAAGATCATCTAATTCCAGTGCCCTTGTCATGGGCAGGGACACCTTCCACTAGACCAGGTTGCTCAAAGTCCTGTACAATCTCGAGCACTTCTAGGAATGGGGCATCCGCAACTTCTTAGGTAATCTGTTCCATTGTCTCACCACCCTGACAGTAAAAAATTTCTTCCTTATATCAAATCTAAATTCTACCCTCTTTCAGCTGAAAAAAAAAAACCCTTGTCCTTTTACTGCACTCCCTGATAGAGTTCTTCCCTAGGCTCCCTTTAAATTTTAAAGGCTATAAGGTCTCCTCAGATCCTTCTCTTACAAACAAGCCCAACTCTCTCAGTCTTTACTCACCGCAGAGGTGTTCCAGCCCCCTGATCATCTCTGCAGCCTTCCTTTGGACCTAAAAGCAGGCCCATGTTTTTCATATGCTGGGAGCCCAGAGCTGGATGCAGTACTTCAGGTGGGGTCTCACCAGAGCAGAGTGGAGGGGCAGAAGCTCCTCCCTTGACCTGCTGATCATGCTGCTTTTTGTCCAGCCCAGGGTATGGCTTTATGGGCTAAGGGCACACATTGCCAGCTCATGCTCCATTTTTTCATCCACCAACATCCCCAAGTCCTTCTTCACAGAGTTGTTCTCAACCTACTTGTTGCCTAGCCTGTATCCATGTTTATGGTTGCCCCAGCCCAGATACAGGATCTTGGAACCTGGCCGTGTTGAACTTCATGGGGTTCACACAGGCATACCTCTCAGCCTATCAGGGTTCCTCTGGATGGCATCTCTTTCCTCCAGAGTATCAACAATACTACTGACCTTCATGCCATCATTAAACTTGCTGAGGTTGCACTCAACTGCCTGTTTCAAGAGCAAATGAATAAGCATGATACCCGGGCAGATTTAAAAAGAAAGAGACCTTGATCCGCATTTATAAAGGTGTTCTTTGAGCTTCCCTTGTTATTTTTCACAACCACTGACTCTGACTAGTCAGGATGTGTAAAATGCTGGGCAGTCAATAGCAACAACTGGGAGAAAACAATTAGTCATATCATCTTTTACAGATGGTAATCAGCCAGGAAGTGATTCTCAGAAAGGTGTAATATCTTTGGAGTAGCTCCATTGCTTGGGTAAGGGTATGAATTCTTGCCCCACCTCATCTTGCTCCACCACAGAAATAGTCCTCATCCCAAGCCACTGTTTTTAATCTTGGAAGTCATTTAGTTAGCGCAGTGCTGTATGACAGAATCAAATACATTCAATGAAAAGCCTGTTAGGGAAGTGGGAGTAGGCCAAAGTCTTCAGGGCAGGCCACATCTTAGCTTCTGGGTTGGACAAATTTCTGACAGAATGGGAAGAGTGTGAAGAGAAGAAAAGGAGGAGAAGATGGTCTTGAGTTCTGGCCATTCTGGTCCCATTTCACAAAAATGGGGCAATAAAATAATTTTATTGTATTCAATTGTATGGCGTGTATAACCTTTTACTATTGATACACTCCAGAAAGAGAAGGGAACTTCACTTCTCCTGAGGGCAAATGTGTGAAGCTGAGTATGGTGGTCATGTGTTTCTGTTTCTGTAAATTTAGACTCAGTATTATGTTCATATGTTACTTCATATGAAATGCTGTGAAAACTAGTAAATTCATTGTTCAAAATATAGAGGAAGACTATATTGTTGCTTCTGGTAAACAAATTATCCAGTTTCATGCAAGAACCTCATTTTCTGGTGTGTTGAGCACAAAAATGTATACAGTTACCACATGTACTCAGCTGCTTTGCACAAAATCCAGTGGGAATGCTAAGGTACAGGGGTTAATGTTGACATAAAGGGCAAATCCTGATTTCTTTGATGTTAAGAAGAAAGTTTTCATTGAGCCCAATGGGATTAAGATTTAGTGTTTATATTCTTGTTTCTTTCAAGTTAGTGTAGTCTTAACATTGCTCAAATCTATTAAGTAGTCTTTACTTGTACTACTTTGTTGAATAAAAGAAAAAATTGTGTTCAGAACAACCTCTTTACTCCAATGTATGTACCTTCCAGATGCTCAGAACTCTTATATTTAAAACTGAAGTTTCATAATAAATATCTGTATTACTTACTTTTTAACTTACAGGTGTCTGTAACAATAACAAGCATGAAATTATGAACACTCAAAAAGGGGGTTTACAACATGTCTTTTTTCATCCCTTCAAGCATTGTCTAAACCTATTATAGAATTTATTAGGTTATATAAGTAAACAATTGTTTTTTATTTTAAAAGATTTTTTTAAAAATAATTTGTAGTTACAAGGCTTTGGTCTAGAGCTGTTTCTTTCCTGAGGTACCTGAGTGATGTAGTAATGTGGCATTAAATAGGAGAAGCAGCTTTAATGCAGATATTCTGATGAGATTGACAATTACTGTACTAGTGTTATATCTGAGCAGCAAGACATATAATTTTCTTTAATGTGGAAGATCTACTTTAAGATTTTTATGCTAGAGAAGCAGTTAAAAACAAAAAAACACTTACAGAAAGTCAAAACTGATATGTATTCCAACATGAAGCCTGAAATGGAAAAGTAATCTTTCTTGTCTTTCTACCTGGAAGAATTTACCTCTTATAGAAAAACACCGGCTTAAAAATCAGTTACTTTTTTACGTTTTTGAAGAGTAAGATAACACTGGATGTAACACAGCTTGCAAGTTTGAGGACTAGGGAGATCCATTTTGCCGCAGACTTTAAATTACAATAAAAAAAATTATTCCCAGAATTTGTTTATAAGGAAAATACGCTTGCATTATTACCATAGATAAATATGCTAAATTCATTGCTATCATTCAAAAAGCTCATGGTTGAAATATTGACAAACTAAAAATACATTTTAAATTGCTGTCTCTTTAACTCCCAGCAAATTTGAGTTCTGTTTCTTTGATATGAAGAACAAACCTAAAATGACATGTATGTTTACATAACCTATGGCGTTTGACATTAAGTGCTAGGAAGTAATTCAACTGATGGAAAATAGGGCTGAAGCAGTTGTACAAGCCTCTGTCTCAACTGGTATAGTTTCACATTTGCAATTGCATTTTAGAGATCAAATGCATTAAATCCTAAAGAGGCACGAAAAGGGTGACTACTTCAAAGGATTCTTAAATTGAAAAACAAACATAAAACAAACCCCACTATTTATACAAATGTTCTAGAATCAGTGCAACTAATTATGTATGCAAAAAAGTGACACCTGCTCAGAGAAACAATTTAGCTTTTAGATTTAAGATAACACTACTTAACCATTTGTTATTCTAACCATTCTACTCAGTTCAGGTCTAAAATAGTCCATAATGCATATATATCACTGCATATATCTGCATAGATTATACACTAAATGTTTAAGTTTATATTTACAATTCAACTGCAGTTTCTCAAAAGTAGGTCTATTTGCACTGCTCCTAATTCTGCAGTAGGTGGCAGTGGGTAATGGAGAATATACAAGAATATAGTTTAGCTATCATCACACTTCTAAGGGAAGCTTTAAAAATGGCCAAGTATTTACTGCTTTTCAGTTACGTGTATATCAAACAGAAAGGAACTGTCAAACAGAGTTTCTAAATTGTCATGGTTAAATACTAGCTTTTACAGAGTCTTATCAGAATAAATTAAACTGATAATGGAGTCAAATGAAGAGACAAATACAGCACTCATTTCGATAAATAAGTAGGAAGCTGAGTCTACACGAGAAAACTGAACTAGAGGGTTAAACTGAGGAGAAGGTTCTGCAGGGTAGCTTTGTAAGCTAGGAAAATGCAAACACAGCTTACAAATAGAAAAAGAAAACTGTCATTTCAGTTCTATCCGTATTTCTTTGGAAATCATTTGTATTAATTTTCCATGTTGAGCTGAATTTTGCAGATGGCGTTGTAATTGATGAAATGGTAAATGGATGGAGAGAGGGTTCAGGCATGGCAGTGGCAGTGTGGAATATTAACAGAGTTTTGATAGGTTGATTGTGTAGGAGGATTAATTGGGAAGATTACAACGGAGTTCTGATTTTGCATTCCTTGCACACCTAAAATACGGGAGCTTGAGGGTGTACAGAATGTGAAATAGGATGAAAAAGTCTGTCAAAGAAGAACATTCTAAGTCTCGTTTCTTATTGATTCCTGATTCTTGCTTATCTGAAAACCTGGCTTGGTAGATTTATATAAAAAGTGCTCAGTCAGCACTTCTGATTATTCTCACGTTTTCACCGGTGTATTCTGAACTTCAGATAGAGAAGTGCAAGGCATCCACTAGCTCACATTTGAAATACTTTGGCCAGTAATTAGGAGGTTTTGTTTTGTTTTGTTTCCTTTTTTAATCTCCAATTTTTAAAAGTATGCAGCTGGAAGCCGTTGAGTACACAGTATTTTGAAAGCTTGGTCATGCATACTGCTGGACCTGGACTTTGGGACTAGACAAAGTAAAACTCCTATTGAAACTGTACCACACTTTTTTAGTTTAGGATTTTGTGGCCAAATTTTGTCCCCAGGAACATCACATAGTTAAGTAGTAAGAAAACGTTAAGGTAAACACCATAGTTTTACTTAATATTAATTCTGTAATCATAAAGATTATCCACTGATTAATTGATATTATCTTTTGTATTAATTAGGAGTTTATACTACAGATAGGTATAAGGAAATCAACAGAAACAGGCAAAATGCTGACTCGGAGTTTTGTTATTGAGTTAGTAGTAATAACGCTGCTGTAATCTCATTGTTAGTTCCTCATCAGCTAATTAGCTGTAAAATTTGAAACAAAATAGCATTTTTATAAAAGTGATAATTATGGATTGCTTACAATGTATTAAAAAAAAAAAAAGAAAATATGGAACATAAGTCATCCCTTGCAAGAAATAGGTACACTTTGTGTCTTCAGTTGAAAGAAAGGCTCCAAAGTTAGACCCTAAAGTAGTTGCTTCCATTAAAAAGTGCCCATTTTGCATTTAAACTGAGAGGAAATCATTGGCCATATGAAACCACAGTTAAATACTTTCTTGTTTTACCTCTGCATTATCTAGTTTAAAGATGATAAATGGAATGTTCTCAATGAAGTTTTTCTAGTTTAAGTTTGAAATCATGCATAAATAACTTTGATTGTATTTGTGTCTTTTTCTTTGATACTCTTTTACATTGATGTGCATCAAACATTGCATTGTTCTCTTGCAAACTGAGTAGTGACATCTCTGTAATAAATCCTCAGTCTCACTGAAGAGTAGTGCCCAAGACATGTCAAAGTGCTCTGAAATATACCCAGATTTTCCATTTCTGTGGTGTTGGTTTTGACTTCTCTTATACTTTTAAAAATATTGAATTCTTTGGTTAAATTTGGTTTTCTTCTCTTTCCTATAAGAGGTTAACATTGAATTTTTATTCATAATATTTTCCCATCAATGTTTCTGCGCTATAACTCTTCAATGACTACTCTTTCTCTGAATAATTGTAATTGCTTTGCAATTTTTAAAATCAAGAAGTTACTATTTTTAGGCATCTAGGAGTTCCTCATTCTTTCATGGAAAATACCACTACTGCCTCCAAATTTTTCCAAGTAACATGGGGTGAAAATGAAAGCATAGTATAGTATTCACCATTAACTGCAAATTTTGACATTCACAAATAGCTTTTAACTTTAAAATAGACCCAACTGAAGCACAGCTTCCTATGTGTTGAGTGTTGGGGTTTGGGTTTGGTGGTGGTGGTTTGGGGTTTTTTGTTTGTTTTGGTTTTTTTTTTTCCTTCAGATTGATCATTTTGTAAAATATTCCAATATTAAAAACTCCACTCTTCTTCAGGCCGTTAGAAGTCCTGTAAAATACCCTGATGCTGAATTGGCCTATAAGTCAAAGAATCAAGCATGAAATCAAGATATGTAAAAAAACCAAGAAAACTGGAAGAAAAAAGCAGTCCTCTTTAATATGATATGTTTTAGTTCTTTCAAGAAAAATTGTAATTTATTCTATGTGGTTTTCGTAGATTAATGTAAACAAATTAATGTAGGGAAATGGTAATTTTTGTTTATTGCTATCCTGCCACCATCTTCGTGCTTGTACAGAAGACAGCAGATAAAATCTCTTCAAGGCACATGAATTTTACTTGCTGTGTCAATGAACATTAGCTGAATATCTGGTCCAAATTGGGCTTGAAGGCAAGGTATGACTTCATTTGCCTGTGCGCAAGCAAGCAAGCAGAAAGAGTTAAAGCCTGAGAACATCCTGGTAAGGTAAGGGAGTGCCTGGAGGCTGAAGTTCTGAACTGGCCTCCTTCAAGTCACAAATGTTTTGCACCTTTTATGCTTTGAGTTCTATGGTCTGACATTTATAGAGTTCTCTGTGGAATTTTAAGAAACCAAATCCCTCTTAATGCCGCTCTGCTGTGCTTTCTTGGTCTGCCAGAGAGAAGACACCATGTGTCAGATTCCCTGGTGAAATAAAATGAGACCAGACCTGAATCTGGCCTAATCACTGTCTCCAGGAAATGGCTGTTAGTATTACTCTAAGTAGTGAAGTAGTCAACTTTAGAAGATGAGTTGCCATCAGCAGTTTAGCAGATGCTGAATAATAGTGGTCCAGATTAACAGTAAGATATTGAGAAGTGTTTTAACTGAATGCCACAGATACAGAGATCTGAGATAATTATTAACATGAGAACAGCTTCATTTTTTACAAACCTGCAGTAAGCTGGGAGTTCGGCATGATGAATGATGTGGAAAATGTGAGTAGGAGGTGGCATGTTCTTGAACAGAAAGTTCTCCGGCATACTTCCCCACCTCCCTACGCGATCTGGGTTTTTAAATGTGTATGCAAATACATGGCTACTTGTCTGATAGCAGAAAGGCAGTTGTGGCTTAATATTAGCACCAATTTTCCCTTTCTCCTGAAAGTTCCCAAAGGATGAGATTGGGGTCTAATTTTTCTTTTTCCTCTGCCCCCCTCCCTCCCAGATGAGGCCGACTACGATGGAAATTAACGAGGACTCACTTTCTGACATAGTATAAACAGTAGCATAAGTTTGTGAAACATTAAACAGACATATAAGGATGCTGTTTCCTCTGGAAAACATACTGTATTAAGATTCTGAGCTTAGGAAAAAAGATACTGTTAAGATAAAGAGAAGAAAGTGACTTCTGTTAATGCGGTTATTTTCTTTGTGGATGGTTTTAGTTTTGCAAAAAGTGTTGCCTGCTACCCTTCCTAAATCTAAAATATTTAGAGAATAATTAAAAAAATAATTTTCTAGAAAATCAGAACTATCCTCAGTTGCCTTCCTACATACCATCATGTCTCTGGCTTGTTCACTTCTGATATTGATATAACTGGTGCATAATTGTTTCTGTTCTCCTTGATTTCCATTTGTAATTGTCCCTCAGTCTAGTCCTAGTATACGTGCTTGATGTTTAACTGTTAAGAAGAAAAAAAGTGTCCAAAGGACAGAGATTGCTCAAAAATAAACTGTTGCATTGCTACAAAAGAACAGGACAGGATGGGAAGTAGTGTTAACATATGGTATGAAAATGTAGCTCTGGATAGTGAAAGTTTTTCATTTCCTCATAAAATCGAAGTCCTCAGTGAGGCCTGTAAGCGGCTCTGAAGTGAAGTGAAATCTCGGATGTGCAGTCCAATACTTAGCACTCCTAGGAAGCAAGCTGCCTAACCCAGTGTAGTGAATAAGAACAACAGGCTGAGCTAGCCTAATAACTTCTTTTTCTTAAATGATCTGTAGTTCTGAGGCTCAGGATGTCTTACTGTATTTTTGGTTTGGGACAAAACTGTGCAATGATTTCTTGTAATATGACAAAGGTCTATGGCTTATTCTTTTGCCATTCTTTATACTTTCCAGTTATCTTCCTAAATGATATTATGAAGCTTTATATATCAGTCAGTTCTAACCTTTTAACACGCTTTTAATAGCTGCCAGAGGTAGCATGTCTCTTCCACTACTTGTCACTTCTTGTTGCTACTTACTGTAGTTGCCAATTTCCAGCAGGCAGGGTGGCTAGGAAAATTTGCTGTACTTGGCTTGTTATTTTTTTTTTCCAATTTTCATACTCACTGCTTTTGAAGCATTTATTTTCATTTAGAACAAGACCATTTTTAATTGTTGAAGAAATATTCACTCAGTAAACTCTTTGACCAGGAATCTAGAAACCATTTTGGTTCCATATTCTAATTCAGAAGATGATCTGTCAGAATTAATTGAGAATGCCTTAATGTAATCAAGTCCAGTTCATTAGGCAAATACTTAAATTATTAATTTAAATACTGGGTAGTTCAACAGCATTTATAAAAGTAACAAATATCAACGTATTTTAATTTTCTAATTCCTCCTGTGTACAGAAGTTGATGTCCTGCTATAAACTGCTGTGAGACATAATAGTTTTTACCTTGCTTATGTTTTACCTTTTTTGGAGTCTGTTAAAATATCTGTTCAAAAAAGGCTTATGAAACAAAAATGTAGCTTTTTTTAGCACAGGGTGCTTAATATTAATGAAGCATAGAGTTTCTTTTTCATTCTTGTAACTCTGTTTTGGATCAAGTAGACTTAAACCAGAGATGAACTTGAAACAGGAAGTTTAGTGTCACTCCATTTTATCAATCTATGGAACACTGTAAAATAATATATAATTATTTAGCTTGAATCTAGGTCTTTAAAATCTTGGCCATTCCCATTGCATTAATACTGAGGGAAATACTCAGCTGTGAGCTGAGGACATAGCCTGTCTTGAAAAGGCTGCATGCATTCAACGCATTTCACAGAATCATAGAATACTTTGGGTTAGAAGGACCTTTAAAGGTCATGTAGTCCAGCCACCCTGCAGTAAGCACGAACATCTTCAACTAGGGCAAGGTATTCAGAGCTCCATCCAACCTGATCATGAATGTTTCCAGGGATGGAGCATCCACCACCCTCATTGTAAAACATTTCTTCCTCATTCCTCATTGGAATCTACCCTGTTTCAGTTTAAAACCATTATCCTCTGTCCTTTCACTACAGGACCTGTTAAAAAGTCTGTCCCCATCTTTGTTATAAAGCCTCCTTTAAGTATTGAAAGGCCATAACAAGGTGTCCCCAGAGCCTTCTCTTCTCCAGGCCAAACAAGCTCAACTCTCTCAGCTTCCCTTCACTGGGGAGTACTCCATCCATCTGATCATTTTTGTGGCCCACCTCTGGACCCTCTCCAACAGGTGGATGTCTTCCTTGTGTTGAGGATTCAAGAGCTGGATGCAGTACTCCAGGTTGGGTCTCACCAGAGTGGAGTAGAGGGGCAGAATCACCTCCCTCAACTTGCTGGCCATGCTTCTTTTGATATGCAGCCCATCTTACAATTGGTGCTCTGGGCTGCAAGCTACAGTTCACATTGCCAGTGAGCTCCAGCTGGTCATCCACCAGTGCCATCAAACCCTTCTCCACAGGTCTGTTCTCAATCCTTCCTCACCCTTGTCTTGGTAATGGGGATTTCACCAACCCAGATGCAGGACGTTGCAGTTGGCAGTTTGAACCTCATGAGATTCATACGGGCCCACTTCTTGAGCTTGTCCAGGTCCCGGCGAGTGGCACCCCATCCCATACAAGCTGAATATTGCATTTAGAGCTTCAGAAGGATCAGTAAGCAATACCGAAGAGGTGGATTTTAAAAATCCAATCAGAAAGTGTATGGCATTAGAGAAGGAGCAGAAACTGTAATTAGTTCCACAAATAGAGCAGAAAGTACTGGAAGGTGGCGCAAAAATATGTGGGCATTATCTTTAGAAAAGTCAAATCGACTGGGCAAAAGCAGTTAGCACCAGTTCAGCGTACGAACAGGCATACCAAATCCCGTCCTTTTAGTGTGAGAGTCACTCAGCTGGCATCTGTCTTGCTCTCCTCCCTTTGATTCTAGTCTCCTGTATACCACTTGAACAACTTACTGATTTCTGTGTATCTGCAGAATCCATGTGTCAGGGCTAGTAGGGAGCACACGAGATGTGAGGCCCTCCAGCAGGACACAGGTGGCAATGGTCTACTACTCTAAGGGATGTCTCTTTGTTCAGCAGAATACACACAGAACAAGGCTTGGCAAGAAGGCTTGTTCCTCAGTAGCCTTACACCAGAAGTCTTCTCCTGTCACTTGATCTACTAAACACACACGCATGCTTACACACATGCACACAAGCACCCTTGACCATGTGGCTTAGCACATGTATAAGCATGCTATTTTTGCCTGTCATCACATATCATAGCATGTACTGTTTTGTGTCAGTACTTTCAGCAGTTGGAAAGCCTGGATATGCAGAAATACTAAACATGTAATAGTCCTTGGCTTGTGATTAATTAATTTTATGGTCACATGTTTAGATTGAAAATTTCCAATATTGTATTTCATCTGGTAAAAATAATTAAGGAAGAAAACATTAACCAAGAAACTACTGTGAGATTATTTTTTTTTTTTCCAATTAACTGGTTTAGATGATTCTGCTATTGGAAATAGGATGTAAAAGTACTGTAGAAGCCTTCCCGGACAGTATGCTTTTATTTAGCCTTATATTACTGGTATAATAATGCCATGTTTTACATGTCTACTTAATACTTTTTACATCTAAGATTTCTGCCAAAGTAATATAAATATTTTTCTTTCATCACTTTTTATTTTGTGTGGCAAAAGCAGTCCATAGCTACATCAGAGTTGATTCTATTCTCTCTTCTCTTTCCTGAGAATTTAGTGTTTAATGGGGAGAAGGCTAAAGAGACTTTATTTCCTGACTTTTCCCCACTAAATGTACCTTCCATTTCCTTTGGACAATGGTGCTAGTTGACCTCCTGATTTAACATGGTTTCCCTCCAAATTTGAAAGAGTATCAGAGGGGAAAAATTAAGACAAATTTAATGACTGTGGGAGCTTAAGCATCTTTCTCAAATATTTCTTACTTCTGAACAAAGAAGTAAATTTGCCTCCACAACTTCAATGACTGTTAAAAAGTATTAGCACTAAACAGCAGTTAGATTAAGCAAACCTCTTGTGACCAATTCATGGTTCAGAAGTTACCCATGCTGTTCAGAGTGTGTGGGCACATCTCTATATCTGAGTCAAAAAACACACAAAGTACAAGAAAAGTAACTTGTTATAAGAAGCATATTTTTTTTCTGTCTTAATCAATTTCCTGAGGAGGATTTCCCTACAAAATCAAAGGATGTAAAAAAAACATGAATTGTATTTGAATTTATGTATTCCCAAATTACATTGCTGTTTGAAAAAATCTAGCATTTAATAATGGTTTTAATTCTAATATTTAGAATATGAGTAACACAAGGTTTTATTTTTCTCATTGTATAAATAGAGTTACATTTAGAATTTTGACAGTTACAGGATCTAGGATTTCAGTTGTGAAATTTGACCATTTGAATATCCTAATTTAAATATACACTTTTCATCTTCCTCTTCAGATTGTTTAGAGCGCATGAAAAGGGTAAGTGCATTATCACAGTGGCTTTGTCTCACAGCAACCTACAAATATTCCATAACCATCATAAGAAATGTGTAAACAAGTTGTTACGTATTGTTTAGGCAGCTTTGTAGATGAGTAAAGGAGGGGGGGTGTCAGTTAAATTGCTTTGCTGTATTTACACAGTAAGTCAGTATAGGTTTCAGGAACAGAATTTAACAGCCCTTGGTCTTAAACAGATTACTTACTACTTTCTTTGCAAAAAGTCCAGTGTTTCTTGAAGGACTACTGTGCATGTTATTACTGCTTTATATCACTTCAATTCTGTGTCCAGTATATTGAACAATGAAATTATGGTTTGTGAAGGATGGCTGAACCACAGAATGTCCCCTGGGGTGAGCTTACTTTTAATAGGGATCTTTTCTGTCTGGGGAGGGTGTGTGGGGGTGGTGGGGGTGATGAAGAGACAAATACAAGAAAGACCTCCTCTTTTTTAAAAAACAATTTTCTGCAATAGAGCCAAGATCATCCTTTCCCCTTTCCTCTCCCCACCCCACCACCCCCTCCCTTTTACCAGTATTTTTCTTGTGTGATTGAAAAGCCCTCAGTTTTGCTCAGGGGAAGAGCCTCATGCTGAGAAGTAAGGGATCCCAGTTGTACACTTAATCAAAGTGGCATGCTCCACACTTTGTTTCTGAGTAATTTCCGTACCAAACTCGTGTGAGCTGTATGTTTTGCTTGCATGAGTCAAGTCCAGAGTTTGAAACTGACTCAGTTGTTACTCCAGCTGACAGGCACAGCAAAAGGGTTTTGGGGGGAGGCAGGGGGCTGAGGTTCAACTCAGTTCAGGTTACTGAAAGGAAATAAAAATGATGATTTGAAAACCACAGATACTGGGATGAAAGATTATAGATACAGAACAATAACTGTCCATAGTAAATTGTTGATTGGAGTATCTGTATTAGGTGATGTTTGTAGTCTCTACATGTAGTATGATGGAAAACACAGATTATGGCAGTGAAAGTAGAACAACAATGGAGTCTGATTCTTTGTTTCCACTTTTCAAAGGCTTTTTTTCTTTTTTTTTTTTTTCTTGATAAGGCCCAGGAAATTGTTAGGAACATGCTGGTGGGAACCTGTGGAAAAGAATACACACTGTATCAATGGTGCAGTTCTTATCCCAAGAGCTGTGTTGGTGGGAGTGAGAATAGCATGCTTTCAATGTGAGCTGTTGCAATGAGATAGCATTGAGAAACCAAGGCAGAGAACAGCACAGATTTAGTCTGGGGAACTAAGGCCTTTATCCAGCAGTTATGTGTGTAAGGACAGACAATGTAACACTGTATTTGGTTTAACAACAAAGAACTGTAAAAGGATTTGATAGTAAGGGATTGGCAGAAAAGCTGAACGTATCTGCACAGTGCAGTATTTTTTTGAAGGTATTTATGCTTACAACTTAAAAGGGCAGTATTTAAAGTTGCCTATAATAAACATTATTTTAGAGTAGAGTTGTTTAACAACAGTGAAGGCTTGTTAGGAAAGGACCAGAGAGACAGCTAGTATTTTGTTGTAATATGGGAATAAGAATCAAGAAGAGGTACGTGTACAAAAGCAGGGCCGACAGGTCTGGCTTATAAAGGCCTGTTTTCATTACTGCATTTGATATCTGGATACATTTATGGTCTTTGTCACTAGGAAATCACTGAAAAATATTCATCTCTATGTTCCATTCTGCATATACCTATTTTGCTTTGGTATTTAAATGGCAGCAAGTCTGGCTGCAACTTCAGTAAGATACCACATATTTGTTGGAGCTGCTTGGCCTTAAAATGAGCAAATGTCTTTATGAAGCCTTTGTGGTAAGACGATAAATATTGCTACAGTGTATGCATGCTGGTTGGCCTTCAGAAGGAAATAGCATTTCTGCTGTCTGTCTAGCGGCTGTCATGTCCAATGAAACTTAAAATAAGCTTTGTAGATTCTCCTTATGCCACTACTGGCATATTTTCCACAAAGGTGCAAGGGACTGAATGATCCCATGTGTCAGTAACAGTTCTGCTGTGGGAAAGACTGCAGGGTAGGAAATTCAGTATGGATCTGTCTTTTGCCCATGTTTCTAGAGATATAGCCTCCTTTTCTAGCAAAGGAAAATATATTGGCAAGACAAGTAAAAATCAGTTAGGAATGTGGGCAACTTTTCATGTTTAATATTTGGTATTTGCTGGACAGAACTTCATGAAAATCCCAACAAAGGCATTTATGGGCAAAAAAGATTTTATAAGTGGATGCTTAGTTTAGAAGAATGTAGAACTCTGTTGTGTATTTGGTGAAAATCTCTACTGAATTGAGAAAGATACGTAGCTAACCTCCTCTGCATGACCTCTGAACATAAAATTCAAAATTGTGGTTTATATTTTCTGACCTGCATGACTTCCATTAGGGAGTGAACAGAAGCATCTAAATCCACTGCAGTACTCTTAAATGGAAAGATACCCTTAGAAATCCCTCCTGTACAGTTATGTGGTTAACATTTTGAAATGTAAGTGAATGGCTGCCACTCTGTCTGTACTTCTAGATTAATTTTGCAAAAATGCTAGCCACATTGTCAGTCTCCAGAAAAATGTGGCATTTTTCTGACCCCAAAATAGCCTATAGAGGTCATCAGACAGCTTGCTAGATAATTGAACATTACATGATTTACCAGGTAAAAATTTAAGAACATGAAATAGAAAGTTTGTGAAGGTCTATTCCAAACTTAAAAGACAAAATTCAGAAAATTTGAAAAGGCAAATGTGATTAATGAAACTGCTTTTGCCTACATTTGCACAGGAAAATTGAACTGAGAGTATTTCGTTTTTCACCTTGTCTTGCATGCATTTTTAAGGAGCACATTATAGAGATGTTCAGTTAATTCCCTGTGAAAAGACAGACTACATGATGTATGTCTGCAATACCATAGCTTCCTGTTGGACATTCACTACTCGTCTGTTGGCAGCAGAGAGGCTAAATAAAACTAATGAGAGAAAATTTTTTGGGTTGTGGGAGTGGAGGTTTAGGCAAGGTTAGGGTGAGTAGAGACTTCTTTACTATGTATTTTCATTTATTTCACTGTAATATCTTTTTTTTTTTTAACTGCATACACTTCAAAGATAATGCGAAGTTGGAATTACAACTATTGCTACTTTGTAGTGAATGTATTGCAAGATTCTTAAATTATGCAAGTTCTTAAAATGGAGTGTAATTAGCTATTAATGAGCAAAACTTGCTGCTGTGCAGTGTTGGTATACTCCATGCAGACTGTCCTTAAGTTTTCCAAGGATTTGGTTTCATTTCTAAATGCATTTGTGTGTTAAAAATCAACTGTTACATATCTTTTGAGGTAATCACTGAAGTAGTTAATAACTTATATAATGTACCAAATATTTAATTTTACTGTAATAAAACCCAGATTTGACAATGACTCAGTTTTCTGCTTCTGTTTAATAAGAAGCTTGGTTTGGAAGTGTGGTAAGGAAAGGTTTGATACTAGCAGGGATTAATAAGTTTTAAAATGATAGGTTTGGCATGTGAAGATGGCAGATTTTCACTCATAAAATCACAGTTAAAATTCATACTAAAACAGATCTGCATGAACGACAGTGTCATCTAATGGCCACTGGATATAAACTCAAACATGTTTGCATCTTGTTCTTACTGGAATAATTTTGATTATTAGAGGCTGTTTTCCCAATTAGTGCTAGCAACTAAAAGCTTACCTTTTATGCTGTATAAGCATAAAGGGTAAGGAATGAATTTGCCCATCATATTTGAAAAATTTGAAAAATGGCAGTCACTTGAAGTTCCCAATGACTGGAAAAAGGGAAATATAACCCCCATTTTCAAGAAGGGGAAAATGGAAGACCCAGGGAACTACAGACCAGTGAGTCCCACCTTTGTACCTAGCAAAATCTTGGAGCAGATTCTCCTGCAAGGCATGCTGAAGCACATGAAAAACAAAGGTGGTTGGTGACAGCCAGCATGGCTTCACTAAGGGGAAATCCTGCCTGACCAATCTGGTGGCCTTCTATGATGG
>JARCZZ010020489.1:0-25914 GCA_030323915.1 Brotogeris chrysoptera
CTGCCTATCTCCAGCCCTCACTCCCTCCCTCCCTCCTTAGCTCCCTCCCTCCTTAGCTCACTCCCTATCTCCCTCCCTATCTACCTTCCTCCCTTCCTCCCTCCCTCCCTGCCTCCCTTCCTCCCTTCCTTCCTTCCTTAGCTGGAGACTGCAGGCTCAACTTCTTCAGCTCATTGCTAAAACAAGGGTTCTTCATTTATTCAAATACTGTTAAAAATTCAGACAGGACAGTTCAGAGAACTGATGTCTTGGTTTCTCATGGCTACCATTCTAAACAGGTCTCAAATGGAGTCATCCAAGTGTTGACTTTATTCTCATTTATTATAAAACAGATCTCCAAAGCATTACTATCACCCTGTAAAGGTCAGAGTTGATACTGTTCACTCAGAGTGGTATAGTAGCACAGTTGGAGATCATTTGAAACTCAGTGTATTCGCAGACACTCCATAATGCCTCTAGGTACTATATATTCTGGAAATCCATAGATGTTTACATCTGTTGGGTTAACAGTTGCACTAAAAGCTCTGACCACTTTTGATCCCCATAGTCTTGCAGCTGATTCTGTGAAAATGCCTGTCAAAACTGAAATAGAATTGAAGTCTTTCCACTGTGACATGGATCTTTACCTGGTACTCTTATCTAAAGAGCTTCACATGATATTTCAAAGTATACAGAATTTAGTGAGAATTGTTTAAAAAACCCCTGAGACACCAAGAAACAGAACTAAATTTTCTGACATAAGGCCTACAGTGCTGAGAGGAGAGGGCACGGGTCATCACTCACTACCGATCAGTAAAATGGAAATATAGTCATATGATAGATATGGTAGAAAGTCTACAAAGGCTTCTAGCTGGGACTGAGTGTGGTTTTAATTTCATATATATTATCATATGATTGTTATATGTCTGAAATGAAACGTTGTACTCTTGTAGCAATTGTACGGTAACCTGTTTTGCTTCTACTGTGAGAATGGCAACAAAACCCATGATAGCAGAAAGTGTTGTTTTTAATTTTGACTGCAGGGTCACTACAGCTGGGATACCTGAGCCTCAAAGGCTACTGTGGACTAAAAAAAAAGTGCTGCAGTTTCAGTTTTCCTCCTGTGGTCATCCTATTATTTTTTTTTTTTCAAAAGGTGAAAATATTTCCATTTTTCCTTGATACTTATGCCATAAAGCAACTTTTTTTCCCTTTTCCATTACTTGAAAATGCAACTGTAAAAAAAATGGGAAACATTCCTTACCCTATAAGTGTTAAGGAAAATATAGTTGTGATGAAAAACTGCAACAGCACTTATAGTGAGTGGTGTCAGGGTATTTAGGGCTTTTTGATTCAGAGAACAAAATAACTCTGTAGGACCTCATTGTAGTAAAATGCTTATCACTAAAGTGAACAGCAGAAAATTTCTAAACAACTATGTGAAGAAAAAAGTGAAGATAAGGAATGTTATGAGAAATAAAAATTGGCAAACTGCAAAGACATTTCTGTGTGAAAAAATTATTCCACTGATAATTCCACATACATCATGTATCTGCATAGGCAAAACATTAGGCCCTATGGAATATTCGTTGCTAGAGTATCAACTCCTGGCAAGCATTCATGGGAAACAGAAGTGGGAGAGAACTTTTTTTTTTCCCTGGTTAATCTGTCTGATTGAGGATCTGCTGTGTTTAGGTGTTCCCTAGAGGGTGTAATCTGAATTCTTAGTAGGATTAGGTGAGTGGGCCTCTAGTGTAGCTGAAAAAAGTTCTGCATTGGTATCCATTTTACCGTCTGACTGATTTTTACATACCATACATTTTTCCCTATGCATGTACATTATTATACTGTAGGGCATTATTTCTGTGCAAGTTATTGCATTTTGTATATGTGCCTTGGGACATGTTAGAGCACATTTTCTAAAACAGTCGATACATAAATGAGGCTGTTCAACCATTACTGGTGAAATACTGAGGTAGGTGTCATATAAGGGATTACTATCACTAGTTGGACAATGCTGATTTGCACTCTTGAGTATTAAATATTCTTAATTCTGGAGGCTGATTTGACCTGCTAATTAGTTAACAAACTAGGAGGTCTGGTATTTGCTATCTGGATAAGTTAATGATTAAATACATCATGAGTTTGCCAGAAGATTTTAGTAATTTCACAAGTTGTCAAGTTTCTAGGACTATGTCAAAGTTTCTAGGACTGGGAACTGGTATGCCTGATTTGCTGCTCTTTACAAATACCAGGAAGAAAATCTATTAAAAGTAACATGAAGTTTGCTTGGAAACCAAATACCTGCATTAATCAGAGTGTGTCTTCACGTGAGCTCATCTGTGTGTGACCCTTTAATGTTTATTTAAATAAGTCACTTTGATTTCTCTGACTTATATTTTAGCTATGAAGCAACTTAATATGCCAATAATTAGATACTTTTTTATATGTTGTTCCAAATGTTTTGCTTTTAGAACTGATAATATGTGCTACAATGAAGCTGCATAGATCTGTCCCTTGACATTTAATTTATGTATATGTTTCATTTTCTTAATGTTTAGTAACTTTAGATATTTAAGAGCTAAAGCTTAACCCATAGTTTCTTTAAAAGGGACTCAGGATAATTATGTATATGCACAGGTACACAGCATAAACTGGTTGATTAATGTCTGACTTGTTGAAATTTAAATATCGTATTGTTGTGGAACTCGCCTGTTAATTTCTTTATACCTTCCATAAAGATTGAGCTAATTAACACTTAAAATTGATAGTGTTTAATTTTATTTAATTTGTATGTAAGCTAATCATTAAAACCATATTAAACGTGGTCTAAAACCTTCCTTGTGTACCAAACATGTGGCTTGGACTCAACAAAATACTTAAGCATGTGTTTAAGCCTGCAACAAATCACTTTGGGCCAAGATTTCATTCCACGTATTCATTATAGACAAAGAAAAAACTCCTGGTTTCAACAAGCCAGAGTTTCAATTCATAGCAAACTGTAGTTGCATTTTTGATTTATATATAGATTAAATTAGTCTGTGTGTGTCCAGATCCAGAAGCTGCACTACATATGTAGAGTTTCAGTCATAAATTCTGAGCAAATCAAACCATCCCCTTAAGCAGTGATACACATTTTGTGAGCATATACTACTACAGTGGAGGCATTTGTGGTATAACTCCTGTGTGATCTAAAGTTGCTGTGCAGGGGTGATATATGCAGGTAGGCACGAGTGCAAACACACATACTCATAATTTAACCGCACAACTGGGCACACATCTGGTCATACAAAAGAGCAGGCAAGCATGCTTCAGCACCTGTGCAGCGTGGTCCAGGAGGTAACCCAATTTATAAGCAGTGGCTTGACACTAATTACATATTGCCATGTGACATCAGATATCTCCTTATTGTAAAGTGGAAATGTGTCAAAGAAAAGGAGCAATTCAGAGCACCTCATCAGACTGCCTCATTTCTGAGAGGCTTCCTTGAAAGAACAGTGATAGGGAAGGGGCCAGACAACTTGTTCAGGTAAGCCGCTGATTGTTTTTTATATGTGGAGTACCTTCTTCAACAACTCAGCAAAGAGTGTGTGGTATTCAGTGGCATTTCAAGGAACTGTGAGTTTATTCTCCTTTTTCTATTTCCATGATAAAAAAGACAAATGCCTCCCTAGTCTATGCCCCTGTATCTTACAGATCTGTAGGAAGTGGGAAATACTTTGGTGTCACTCTTAAAAAAATGTAACATTCTATTCCGGACAGTGCTGAAAGCATAAATCAGTATAAATGTCCTTCTGAGCAGTAAGTAAGTATATTAAAAAAGGAGAATTTTCAAAGATGTCCATCTAATTTAAGCAGTTGATGTCCTGCATTTAAGAGACACTTGGACATTACAAAATCTTGAGTGAGTTTTATGAAGTCTTATCCTGACTTGCAGAATTCTTAATGTGTAACATAACCTAAACTTAAAGCTTTGCCAGATAAAATATGCAGAGTGTTATGGAACTGTTAACGCATGTAATACAGTAGATGAAGTATGGGATGTGGAACTTAAGGAAGCTTCTCACCAGACAAGTGTATAACACATGTAGCTGTGCAAGACACCAACTGAGGAAGCAAGCCAACTTTTGGAAGCTAGTTAAAATGCTTATGCAAGATTCTTTCCACCTCAGAATCTACAGCAATTACATTAAGGTAGAGGACTTCTAAAGTATAACAAAAGTCACACTGTTCAAGAGTTTAGTGAATGGAACTCAGCCACTTATAACCTAACCCAAAGAAAACCTTTACCTATTGGATGGCTATTCTGCTACCTGACCTTATAATAAGCTGTTTGGAAATGCAAAGCTTGGTAAAATTTTGTAATTCAATAGGGATAGAGAACTCCAGAATATGTGGAAGAGCACAAAAACTGCAAATGTCAAAATGTTTCATGCTGGTGGAGTGCATGTCACACTGCCTTACCTGAATATTTTTTGTCGCTTTACAATACTACAAATCTGGCTTTGAACCTTTTAGTAGTGAACAAGAAATGCCAGTACCATGACAAGAAGGTATTTGTCTGTTAAAAACTTGTTCTATTTGTCCAAATTTATTTGAAATATACAACAGTCTAACTCCATGGAAGTTTATGTGGAACATGTGTTGTGGACCCTCCCAGCCTTGGTATAAAACTAACTCCATGCTATGTTCTCTGATTGATTTGACAAAGAGTATAAATGGCACATAGTTAGTATTGAAGTAAAACTGCATTGTCCCAGAAGGAAAAGCATGTGATACACACCAAAATAATTCTTTTCAGAAGTTGTGTTAGAAATATTAAAGCAAGTGATGCATTCAGACATTAAAAAACGTCAGCCAAATAAATTTCTCTACCTTTTTATCGCAAGTAGTCATATCTTAACAGGAAAGAAAGTTTATCAGCACAAAGCCATTATATTAAGAACTTGTTGGTTTTATTGTCATTCTAAATATTGTACACCTGATAGCGCTGATTTTTCTTCACCCTTTACAACAGTGAGCAACTACTAAGAGAAAAGTCTGAAAGATAAACCATATATAGAGACAAGCACTTATTTGTATCATATCTCTGAAACCACTGGAACTGCTCCTTTTGCTCTGATGTAAATAAGGGGTTCCAAAGATGGCTAAAGTTCATTGTTGTTTTTCTAGTAAACTAAATGATAGGAAGGCTTCACAAATGTTTTTTCTTTATATTTGATTATATAATTCTTCCTTGCACCCTTGTTTTTCTCGTAGTTTAGTTTAGCTTTTTTTTTCCCCATTCCCTCAAGCGTCTCATTCTACAGGCAAATTTGTTTCTTTTAGCACTCTTTGAACTCTTTCCATAGTTTAATTTTTACGCTTTAAATGTTCTTCTGAAATTTATTCTATGCATTTTTCATTACTCTTCTTCTTCTGGAGAGTCTTTTTTTCCATAATAACATCATGGTTATTTTACCACAGCAACATAATGGCAACCACAGCTTGGATTTAGCCCTTGTATTAAATAAAATAAAATTAAGCATGATAACAATTTTATTTTTTTTTACTCTTTGGCATTACTGTTACAAACAAGCCTTCTCCATTAAGGGATTTGATCACCAGTAACTGACAAATGTTAATTGGTGTAAGATTTCCATAAAGATGCTGAGTGTTATGAGAATCTGAAAGTTGAATCTAAGATGGCATTCACCTACTGCTCTAGTACTGTGGCACTGTCACTAATGCACAGAGAAGTGTAAAGAAAAAAGCTGTGAAAAAAAGTAAATCTGTCAAGACTGCACCCAGTGCAGTCTCCTTGTCACTGCTCTCAGGGAGGAGGAATGTCACTCTTCTGCAGATGGGAAGTAGTGCAACAAAGAAAGGTGTCTGTGGTTGAACAAAATTCTGTGAGAAAAGTGAGAATTGAGCTTGCCCAAACCAGTGCTAAAGAACAAAATCAGCAAAAGTTGTCAGTTGCTTATGGGGATCATATGAGTACAGTTATCTGGTGTTTGTGCAGCATATACGTCACAAGCAGGTAACAGCAGTGTTTAGGTTTTAATAAAATGTTAAAGTGTAATTTAAACAGTGAAACTAACTTTGTACAGTAGTGTCTTAATAAATGCTTTTCTACTCATTACAGGTTCCTCATACTGTCCTTACCCTTCATTTCAGTGCATGAGAAACACACATGCTATTATTACTCAGGGGCCGAGAGAGGTGTATTAATATGCATGAGAAGGAGAATTGAATGCAGTGAAATCTGGTCACAAACATTGCTTTCTACCTTTGCAAATTTCTTCATCCTACATTTTTAATATTCAACATTAGCAAAAAAGGTACCTCGTACATTCAAGCTGGTCACAGTTTTGTCTCCTGGGTGAATTTTCTAGCTGTCCTCGGCATAGATTGCTAACATTTTCATTAGCATTGATCATAAACCTGGGCAGTTTGCCTTGAGATATCTTTCAGGATCTGATAGCCACATTTTCAATTTCTGATGAACAGCTGGAGGAGGAAAAAGCTGAACTGACTGAGCAGCAAGTAAAGATCTTTGCAACAGGACTTTCCTATGCTTTACAAACTATTTAATATCTGGGTAGAAAATGTTCAAATTAATCTGTCAGCATTGCTTCTGAACAATTTTTTTTTTCAGACAGATAACACTGGTGACACCTTAATGTCTTTATCAGTCTTGGCTCAGCAAGGGGAAAACTGAACTGTAGCATCACATTCCCCTGCTTACTTTTCTGTAAGGATCAAACTGAAACAGGAGGCATTCCTTGGCTTTAAATATATATTTGAATTTTTACTAAAACAGCTTGATATTGCCATTGAGTTTGCTCTGGCCATGGCTGACATATTTGCATACCAGAAAAACAATGTATGACTGAAGAAGAAAATTCCATTTCTGGAATCCGAAAAATGACTGAGAACCTTCAGGCAGAAATCAAACTGTTACTAGCTTTTTAAGGACTTGTTGCTGCACTGACTTACATGTGATCTTTGCCACAGACCTATACACAAGGCATGTTTCCTTCTGAAACACTGGTGCCACAAAACTCCAGTGTTTGCATCTCTTCACTGATGAGAGCACTCAGTTCTGAGGTCATGCCTGGGCAGCAACTGCCTGCTGGGAGTTGTTTCTGAGCTGGAACATTTCACTTAAGTATAGTAGAAATTATTGACAATAGAAAACAAAAGCCTTAAAACAAACAACAAAACCCCATTTGGGTTTCCTATAATAATGGATTTACCGCTTGAAAAAATCTGTTGAGGAAACAGATGGGATTTGGCTGCGGTTAAACTCTGTGTTTCCAAACTAATAAGTTAATGCTAATGTAAAGTGTTAAAGGAAGTAAATGATTTGGTTTTCCTCTTTTTGATTTGTTTTTATTTTTGCTTGGGCACTGTGCATGAGACAAATGCAAAACTTTATGGTCAGGTACAGCAGAATTTGGGATGAATCAAGGCAGCTTTCTTGAAAATTGATAGTTTCTCTAAATGCTGCAAACTGCAAAGGTCCTTTGAAACAGGGTAGATGACAGATGCTGTTTCCACTTCTTCCATGAACATGAGTTTTACTAACAGATAGTGTGGATAGACTTTAGTACATTGCTGCCACTTTTAACAACAAGGCTACTTTTTAACATCTTTGCCATCTACACTTCAGTCTGCGCTCTCAGTTGGAAGACTATTTCCCTCCTCCTTGAACTGCCTCACCTCAAATTGACAGTTTAATAGATGTAGCTTGCCAAGTAGACTATGATAAAGAGTTATGGCAATAGAAATTGATGATGAGTAAACAAGTGCTAAAAGATACTGAAGGTTTAGCTGGGATAATCACATTAACTTGGGTGAAGATTTACTTGAAATATAAACCTTTTTTTTTTTTTTTCTGCAGCTAGAGATAAAGTATCATAGAGCTTTACAAAGGATGGACCAAAAATCCCTAAGAAAGCAAATACAGAGGTGGGTTCCTTCCTAGTTTAATTTATTACCAATCGAATTAGAGTAGGATAATGAGAAATAAAATCACATCTTAAAAACACCTTTCCCCACCCTTCCTTTCCTCCTGGGATTAACTTTGCTCCCTATTTTCTCTACCTCTTTCCCCTCAGTGGTGCAGGAGGAGGAGGAATGGGGTTTCAGTAAGTTCATTACAACTTGTTTCTCTAACTCCTTCCTCACTGGGAGGACTCTTCTGCTACAGCGTGGGGTTCCTCCCAGAGGAGACAGTCCTCCACAAACCTCTCCAATATGAGTCCTTCCCCATGGACTGCAGTTCTTCATGAACTGCTCCAGCGTGGGTCCCTTCCATGGGATTCATCCTTCAGGAGCAGACTGTTCCAGTGTGGTCCCTTCCATGGCATTCATCCTTCAGGAGCAGACTGCTCCAGTGCACATCCCCCACAGGGTCACTGGAGCTGCAGCAAACCTGCTCCAGTGCGGGCTCATCTCTCCATGGGATCACAAATCCTGCCAGGAGCCTGCTCCGGCATGGGTTTCCCACAGGGTCACAGCTTCCTACAGGCACCTCCCTGCTTTGGTGTGGGGTCCTCCATGGGCTGCCGGTGGAGTTCTGCTCCAGCATGGACCTCCATGAGCTGCAGGGGGACAGCTGTCTCACCATGGTCTGCACCATGGTCTGCAGGGGAATCTCAGCTCCAGCGCCTAGAGCACCTCCTCCTCTACTTCCTCACTGACCTTGGTGTCTGTAGAGCTGTTGCTTTCACATATGCTTTTTCTTCTCTTCTGACCAAAGTTGTGCAGTCCTGTCTTCCCCTGCCCCACTCCTCCCCCAAAAATATCCTAGTTGAAAAGTATAATCGTCATGATTGTGTCTCTCTTTTTGCTTTCTCTTCTGAAAAACTGAATAGCCGTTTAAAAAATATTTTGAGATTCTTTGATAAAAGGCACTATATGAATGCAAATTACAACACTTTTAACATGATTGCTTTATTCTTCTGTGTGGGAATTATCAAATCTTATTTTACTGTAGAAATCATAATTTTATTAATACTATAAAAATGTACTAAATGGAAGTCATGTTCAAGATCTGATGAACTTCTATGAGAGCAAGGACATTTTCACAATGAGGAAATTAATACTAAGTTTCCACCTTAAATCTCTTTGTGCATTTATTTCTTTAATGCTGAGGATCTGTAAACTATTGTTGGAGGTTCACAAAACATAATTCTTGGTATTAGTTGTACCTTTGTTGAGTATTTATCCTGGGTATGAGGCAAAGTGTGGCATGTGCCCCTGAAGTCACTATTTACTGACTTGAAACACAAAACCTGAGTAATATTTGTGGATCTGTCATTATCCCCACTTCAGCCACCTGCCAAAATGGCCTAGGGGACAAAGTGAGGGGGGGGAGCTCAGATCCTCACACTGTGTGAACAGTCTATGAAATATGAGTTTACAGAACTGTTAGTTGTTGCCCTACCCCTATAACTGGTGATGTTTTGTGAGCAATTCTGTTGATCTGTTTCAGTTTAAACAAAGGAGGCAAGGTCATCGAGGATTCAATTTGTTTGTCTTCAGGTAAAAATACAAAGACTCTTACTTACAGTGCCAATGATTGCTTGTCACGGAGATATGTATCCTCTGTCTTAATTTGGATATAATGGATTCAGAACACAGCTGGGACAATGGCCAGGCTAAGGCATAAGATTACAGATGTAGAGTATATCTTGACTATATCTGACTATGCATTTTTGAGACACCTTCATTCAATCAGATTAATTTTGAATAGAAACCCACAACAAAGATTGCTGTGTTATCATTCTTTAATGCTTCTTCTCTGTTACTTGCTTCTATAATTTTTCTTTTTCTGTTTTCTTTCTTCATTCTCACTTCTACTGAAATGTGTTGGCTGATTTCTGTGACTCCAAAAATCTATTTATTTATTTACTTTTTTTTCTGTTCTTCTCACTTTATTTTGTTTTTTGACACTATTCCTATTACCATGGGGAGGTGGCAGAGAAAGGCAAATCCCTCTTACATCATAGGATTTTGCACCTCATTCTCCTACTAGCAGTGGTCAGAGAGAGCATACTGGATAAAATATAACCACACAGTATGACCATTGTACTCAGCATTGTCACACTGTGCCTCAGTCTGGCCCCAGGTGACATGACCCAAGTTGGGCAGTACAGCTGTGGCAGGATGTAGGATTTGCCTAAGATGAGTGCTAACACTTGAGAAAGATAAGCAGCTCAAGAGACCCATAATGGGATATAAACACTGATGTGCTGCCAATTTTTTCACAATGGGCACCAACAAAAATTTTTCCCGCTGGCTTGTTACAGAATTCATATCAGGCGCGTACACTTGCAGAGATGTGTCAAGGGACTGGCAAATGCGTTCCTTTGTTTTTGCAAGCAAACAGAAATACTCTTTAATAACCAAAGAAAGAGGCAGCACCTCTTGAAAAATTTCTAGTAAGTGTGCTTCTGTTTAGCATTATATTCTATTTGTATTACTTGATTGAGAAAGAAGTTGAAAATATTTTAGGAAATTGCTACTAATAAAACCTACTGCATTTTAGAGCCAAAAAGATGATCGATATGAGCTTCATGAATAAAAACCAGCCTGGTAATTCTGATTTAGCACTAATTATAAGGGCAGTGAAATACAAAAAATGTGGAAAAAGTAACCCTGCTGTTCTTTTAATTTTGTCATTGGTGTTCAAGGAGCATTCCTGAGTGCACAGAGACCTTCATATCTCTGTAAAGACTTGAAATTCTGGAAGCAGGGACAAAGTACTTGCAGGATCAGCTGGGTCACTGAATACAGTTTTCTTTCTCCAGTGATAGAAGGAGATATAAAGAATGTTTTAGAGGGGCCTTCTGGAAAGTTCATCCTTTTTCCGCTCTTGAGTCACACTCTTCAAACTGTCTTTTATATCCTAACACTCAATCATAAACCAAAGGCTTTAGGCAAAATTCTGCATACACAGAAAGATCAATATTTAGTAGAGAACAGAACTGTTCTTGTCTTAACACTTTTTGGACTATTTTATACGAACAGTGCAATGGATTTAGTGTTTTGTTAGTTTGCATAAAATGGTGTTATTCATGTGCTCTTGTTCATTTCTTTATGCACACTGGCGCCCCACTATTTTGCCATGCACTGCAAGAACAGAGCAAAAATACCCTGCTATATTTAAATTCGAAGTATGAGATACAAAACTTGGATCTCCACAATGAGGGCTGAAATGTTAGTGATCTGTATAATAAGCAGTGCACGCAATATCCCAGCTGCTTAGTTAACCAAGTTCACTGCAGGCATCAGGAGACACATTTAAAGGAAAAGCTTGAGAAAAGAACAGTTCTTTTAATATTTTTTTTTCTGGAGAACCTAGTCACTGCTGAGTCTTCTGCCCTTTTAAAGGGGAATTAATGGGCCCGTGACAGAACCCATCCCATCTTGACAGTCACAGCTGGTGTTTAAGGGCCAGGACTGATAGACAACAGCATATTGGGGGCACTTTGCTGTTGCTTGTCCAGATGATATTTGTCTTAATCATCTGTCAAAATCTCCAGTGATGCCGATCTAAGGCCTTTCAACAGCAACTTTCTGTTTCAAAGATATAGGTTTATTTTTAGACTTTTTTCCATGTTCCTATGGTTAATGGCTCCTGAAGGGAGCTGACAAGGAAATCTTATGAAACTCCTGAGTAATTTTGATTGTTTTTCTGACTTTTTTGGGAAAGCTGATTGCTCCTCGCAACCCCAACACTGCATTAAAAAAGTATACTGCTCAAAAAGTATTGTATAAAGAATATAAGAATACAAGAATATAAGAATATAAAGAATATAAGAATACAAGAATGTAGCTGGCCCAACTTTTGCATTACATTATACCTCACAGTTCAGGCATCTTGTCTGCTTTACAAGGTATTACAGGCAAGGCTGTAAATGCAGATCAGAGTTGCAGTAGCAGAACACAGTAGAGCTAAACAGCTGATTTAATGAGGTAGGAATTTAACACAATGCTTTATTCATAGAATGTGAATGTTGAAGGCCAGATGGTGTCAGCAGTATTTCCCTCTGACTCTATATCCAGGATTAAACAGATTTCTGTATTATCTTAAAGTTTTCAGCCCACATCTCACTGACTACTCCAGGTAGCACCTTCCTGGGTTAATTTTTCCTTTTTTTCTCTACAGTACATGCTGAGTAATTAGTTTACAAGCCATAAAAATATCTGGTGCTCAGTACACCAAAGATCAACGTAGTCAAATGACTGTCATGTTAGGGACTTGGACAACATAGCATGCTAAAGGAAATAGATATTCACACCTGCCTGGTGAACCATTAATGGCTAGACAGAGTTCAGAGCCTTTGTTCCATGCAAGGATCCTTATATAAAGTACTCCTAAAGGCAGAAAACATATTCCAGGAAATGGTTTTCATTGTAGGGAGCTGCAGAACAAACCCAGTGATTCCAAAGAACTAGCTCTTAACTATTTTGACTGTGAAATAAAAATCGTTTTCTGCAAGCAGATCGAAATTCTTTACAGTCTGCTGAAATGCAGTTTGATTTCAACCAGAAACTGGATGATTCACTACCCATTGGAAATTTAACAGTCTTAATGAGGCGCAAGAAGTCAGACTGGATTTCTCCTTACCCTGAATTGACTGCTTCTGACAAATTGCTGCTGTGGTCAATTCTTTGGAGGCAGGAGTTTTCAAAACATCATTTCAACCTGAAAAGTGTGTGAAGTTATCGGCTAGAAGTAAAAATTACATGATCTTCTCTGCTCACATATTATGGTCCTAGTGCGTTTGTATCAATAAATGTTTTCCCTCTTAACAGCCCTAATTCATCTTGCTTTGCTGCTGGAGATGGATGTACAAGTTTGAATCTGGTAATCTTTCTGGGTCGCAAATAATTCTAGCAAAATAGTTCCCACTGTCTGAGACCTATTCTGGTAATTGAACCACTTTCTGTCCCAGAAAGCAAAATGAAATCTCTCGAAATTCCCTCAAGACATGATTTGTCTTTGCAAAAATCTCCATCTTCCCTTTAGAGGTCTCAGTGGAGAAACTGCAATTATATTCACACCTGTGTTTTTACTCTATTTCTTCTTATTCCCTCATACACAACCTTTTTATACTTCAAAGCATTTGCCTAGCTTGTTGCTTCAGCATCTGAGCATTCATTGTGTGCTGTCACAGAATAGCAGTCCAATATGGTCCCCAAAAGTTCAAGTACTGGAAAACATTGCTTGTATAGTAGGCTTGGATAGAAGTATACCAGGTTGGAGGAGGGAGCTCTGCTAGATGTTTCTGGGGAGTTTCTTTTGCCTGAATCAAATCACCTTTTTTTGTTTGGCTTATGGTTTTTCTCTTGTTTCCATGTTCCAGCAGGGATGAGCAGAAAATACAATCGTGCCCGGCAGAGAAGCGAGTGGGTTGCAACTGGCTGGAGTGAAATTGCTTGCCATTGCCAAGAACAGAAGAAAATATGGGGGTTTGGGGACATGATTATCTCCTGCAAGGCCAGAAGAGTAACAGTTTGCCAGCACACCTCCTAAAAGCATTACAAACGGGTGAATAAGCATGAAGAGGCCGGAGTGATGAAGAATAACACTTTCAAATTATCTCAGTGAAAATCAGAAGAGCTGGGACATACTGAAGAAGTTGTTTTTAGTGTTATAATCTTTAAATATTGAATTATATTCAGACATACAAATATTAGAATCCATGACAATTATCTCAGCACTACCAGTTCTTGATAACTGTGATTTACTAACTTACCATGCAATCACAGAATATCCCAGGTTGGAAGGGACCTCAAAATATTATCTTGTTTAAGCTTTCATAGGAAATGCAGCCTAGATGAGATGAACTAGTACCCTGTACAATCACATCTTAAAAAACTTCAGCAATGGGGACTCCTCTACATCCTTGGGAGGTTGTTTCAGTGAATGGTTGTTCTTACTGTAAAGTATTTATTTCTAATATCAAGGTGAAACCACTTCCAATGACCTTGTTTTGTTTTTGTGGCTCCTTTAAGCCTTCTCTTCTCCAGGGAGAAAAGACCTAATTCCTTCAGTCTTTCCTCACAGCACAGGTTTTCTAGCCCTTTGAACATCTTTGTTATTCTCCTTTGGACCCTCTCCAGTCGAGCCATGTCTTTCTTTAATTGTGGGGACAAGAAGGAGCGCAGTGCTCCAGATGCTGCTGACAGGTGCTAAGTAAAGTGGGATGATCACATCTCTACTTCTGTTTGTAGTATCCCTGTGTATGCAGCCCAGGATTCTATTTGTCTTTGTTGCTGGCAGCAGCGCACTGATTACTCGTGTTTGGCTTGCTGTTCACCAGCACCTTCAGGTCTGTTTCAGCAAGGCTGTTCCCCAGCTACATAGATCCTAGCCTGTACTGGGCTTTTTGGTTATTCTGACCCAGGTACAGGACTTCACACTTTGTTAAACTTCATACTGTTCTTGGTAGCCAGTTCTCTTCCTAAGGTGATTCTCCCTTCTGATGTGTTCAGCTCACCACCCAGTTTGATGTCATCAGCAGGATCCTGCTGAGCCCTTAATGCTCAGGAGAAATGAATTACAATACAATTAAAAAAAGCCCCATTTCTTTAAACTCTGAGAATGACTTGTTTTGATGTTCTTCCTATGCTCTGATGTATTATTTTAAAATTATAATATTTTAACATGCAAGTATTTGTATGAAAATATGACTGTAGACAGACAGGTTCAATGGCTATACTTGATGAGGATTTTTAAGACCTAATGAAGCTCTTGGGTTGTTTGCTTTCATCTAATATGATATCTGAAAAGCTGTTTTGGATTTTTGTGCCTTAGCTCTCCATCTTTAAAAGGAGTAACAATATTCAGCTTTTGCCTATCTTTTCTAACAAGCTTAATTACAAATCATATTGGACTGTGACATTTACTACAGGCATTGCCAGAATTTAGGACCATGAACAACACTGGGATTTCTAAAATCTGTTACAGGATGAGTAATAGTTTGGAGAATGTCTTTTGACAAATGGATGTATTCAGTGTTATTCATACTCAGATAATTTTGTTGTTTTCAGCCTTTTCTTACCGAGGTTGCCTCCCATCATTACCCTATTCACAAAGTAAGTAAATAATAATACATAAATTGGGATGAAATAAAAAACTCCTGGAGAGTCTGGAAACAGCACTTCAAACACAGTCAGTCCTCTACTTGGAAACTGGCTGCTGTAAAACAGAAATGAACAAAGTAAGACTTGGTCTGAATAGTTTAAATTCTGGCCTTGCTGAAGTCAAGGCCAGGATTCTTGTTGATTTTAATAGAGTGAGGATTTTGCAGTTTGTGAATGACTTTGTGAAGTGAAAAAGGAGCCGGGACTAGAATTTTCCAAGGTACCTGAGGGGATTAGGTATTTCTGGCATGCCTTGAAGATCCCATCCTAAATCTGTTTCATTCTTCCAGCAAATGGCTCAACCACCCATATTCAATACTGGCTTTCTGTCTCTGGTAAACCATACAGCTCTGAACTGATATCCTAAAGAGGAAAGACTCAGCCTCCATTTAGCCATAATTTGAGTCCTCTAGACTTACAACATAGAATATCATTGTTTCTGTAATCCTTTTGTCATATTTAGAAATTAGTTATCCTGAAATGATGTATTCTAATTTATTTTCAAAACATGAAATATTAAAAGTGCTATCACATGACCTCTAGATGTAATTAATATAAGAAGTTATAAACCAGGCATATAATTAAATAATCTTTCCAAAAATAGAGTACTGAGGGAAGCAGTCATTACCTAAGATTATATTACCAAAAGGGAAAACATTAGTACAGTCAGTCATCATTGCAAACAGCAGCACAACAAGGTTCCTTCCTATGCCTGTGGATATCTATTTATAGTATAATGACATGAGCTGAAGTGGCCACATGACGTCTCTTCCAGTATCTGAATCTGTGGGTATCTATATCTGAAGAAAGAACACAGCAGGCAGTATTTAGAAATCCCACTCTTCTTCAACCAAAAATGTGTAAAAAATAAAAAAGTCTGAGAAGAAGAGTGCAATTTTTATTTATTGCCTTGTTTAAAGGATTGTATTTTTAACTGATTCACCTTTTATCAAAACACTTTTTCTTCCACACAAGAAATAGCTATCTCTTCATTAGAAGGCACAGAGAAAAGACAGACTATGACAGCATTATCTAGCACAAAACAATCAGCTCTGCCAGGAATTTGAATTTAATGTTGTCTAGTTTAAATTCATAACTTTCAAAGAGGGTTGTTTTAGTGCAATTTGGTTTAATAAGAATTGTATCATTAAATTCCCTCATTATTCTGACAAACTATGAAAATAACAAATCATTTGATGGAGAAGAGGGACAGGCTACAGATCGTGTTTCTTAAATCCCTCATCTTTTCAACCATTCTGTGCGCTATAGAGACGGTTCTGGGGAGGGTAAAAAGAAAGTATGGATTAATCAGAATTTGGGCAAAATGCAGAAGACTGAACCCTTTGGGAACAAGCATGAAAGCTGTCTTGATTTCAGCTTGGCTACGTCTGTGAGGTGGAGGCATAAGAAGGCAGAGAAATGCAGTGAGGAAAAAGGAATGACAGGAGCCATCCCATCTGATCAGTAAGCAAGAAAATATCCTATCTTATATTGTTTATGAAAAAATATACATGTATGCTCCAAATAAACTGAAAAACCCCACTTCAGACTCTGCCATAAAAGGTCTAGGACAAATTAATGTGATAAAGGTGAGGGGCAAGATGTATTGTTCATTTTTGTTCTGAATTACTCTGAATTGCCTGGGATCAGACTGCTCTGCATGTTAGTGGAAGTGGGCTCTGGAAGGCTCACTTCTGAACAAAGATGATGTTTACTGTTTCCCTGTTAGGATAAGGATGCATAATGTAATATATGTTGGCATGATGCCCATCTTTTCTGGCATTTGCTGTCTGTTTATTCTGTAGATAGGATGACTTGTCTTCTGGGGATTCCTTGTCTCTAGAAAATGAGCTAATAAAATTCATAAGTACATTTCTACCTGTTAGTTAAGTCTCAGCATAGTCAGGATATTAATCCTGTCCAGCTGAAAATATGCTGTTTGTTTGTTAATTTTATTGACATTTCAAATTAGCTTGTAAGCTATGGCATAATACAGGCGTATCTCACTTTGTGTGGCACCAACACAATAACATCCATAACTTACACTGCAGCAGACGATTCATCAGCAAATCATCAGGATGCGTAGGCCAAAAGTTCAAACCCACTCCATGAAGTCCATCAGAATTTACCAATAGTAGCACATTGCTCCTTTCATTACCAGATTCTTTAGGATCATTAGCGCACTCCACTATCTTCTCTCCCTCTCTTAAAATCATAGAATCAACGAGGTTGGAATAGACCTTTGAGATCCAACTACAACCCTGAGACTGCCAAGGCCACCGCTAAACCATATCTCTGAGGGCCTCATCTATATGGTTTTTGAACACTTCCAGGGATGGTGACCCCACCACCTTCCTGGGCAGCCTGTTCCAACGCCTGACCACCCCTCTGTGAAGAATTTTTTCCTAATATCCAATCTAAACCTCCCCTGGCACAGCTTGAGGCCATTGTCTCTTATCCTATCACTTGTTACTTGGAAGAAGAGACTGACGCCCACCTCAATGCAACTCCTTTCAGGTAGTTGTAGAAAGTGATACCGTCGCCCCTGAAATCTTCTTTCCAGATTCTGTGTGTTTGTGTCTCTAGACTTCACACTCCTGCTTTAGTTTCTGTCTTATTTCTATACTTTCGCAGATGTGTATTTTTTCTACCTTAGAAGAGTCCACCACCAATGGTTTCACAGTTCTTTAAGGTCTAAGGTTGCATATCCAACACTACCCACACATATGCATCTTGATTGAAATGCAGTTGCTTGCAACGCATGTATTCTGAACTCAGCCTCCCTAACTAGCAGAGTGAGCACTGAAATCTGCTGTTTACTGGAGATGTGTATTATTCGTTGTAACCATCTTGGAACATTAACGATTACTTATATATGCCTATTTATCTGATTTTTGCTTTAAATTTAAATATCTTTATATACCCAGTATTTATCTCTGTTTGAATAAAAAAGAATGAAAATTCTAAAAGCTGAGTGCAAGCTTACCCTTCTGTAAGCATAACCTGTGCTTCCACTCAGGCTGGCGTTGTGTCTTCCTCCTGTGTTGGCAACTAGGCAATACAGATGCTTCCTTTTAAATTATAAAGGCTCAAACCCACACAGAAATTGTATGTTTGATTTTTTTTTCTGCTGGTGGCTGACTTGCAGGCATGGCATTCAGATCTTCCAGCCTTTGCAATTGAAAAAGTAGATCCACTATTGTCTCAGAGGGACAAGCAATACTGATTTTTAAACATGCAATATTGACTGAGGTTTCCATGTGTCCAGAAAATGAAAGATTACTTTCAGAGTTGTAAGATATTGTGTTATTGCTCTCATTGATGATCAGTGGCAATGCCAAGGTTACAAATTTACTTTACACTCTTTAAAGTCCATCAGCATCCATATTTCTTTTTTTAAGTGAAAGTCTTTTTGCCAATCAGTTCTAGGAAATTAAAGATCTATTTGAGAGTAAATCAGACTCCTTACATAAGGCAAAAAATTAAACTTCAAAAATTAGAGACAGACTAATAATAAAAGTCTGCTATTTAGAAAATATTTATTCTAATGATAGAACCGAATGTTTCTAGTAAGAATTCTATTCCTGGTCCAAACCTCTCTGCCTTTCATGACCAAATACATTCTCATAGAAATAAATCTGAGATGAAGTAATAGATTTATTTTTTTGCTTCAGCAAACGGCTGAAGTTTGCTCTGCATCAGGTTCCCTCCTAAAGACATAATTCAGGTAAGAATAAGAGCTATTTTTGTCTTTCTGGAAGAAAGTTAACAGAAATTGACTTAAAATATTTTTATTATCTGGTCTGAAAATATTCTGCTTGGCTTCACCAGGAGTTTATTTTCAGTCTGGTGGCCTGGACTGCCTAAGGATCTGAATGACACGCATATATGAGGTTGCAAAAGCTGCATTTCCTTCTCTGTAGCTGAGAAAAATGGGACAGGTTCCTCATCTTTTCTGCCTGCAGCTAGACCTGATTTTGAGTGGCTCTGCCACTTGAATATTTTTTAGGCATCGCTGGTTTGTCTCCTAAGTCATCAGGTCTTTGGCACCTCTATACTTTTACTGCTGTTGTACAATGAATATGAATTCAAATCCTGCAGATTTCTTCAGTAGTCTTTGCTCAGCTTTAGTAAGACTGGCTGAAATATAACAATCGAGTTCTTCCTTCCTAGATTATCAAGATCTGATATTTCTTTCTGTCCCTATGCTAAGCAATTTTGAGGCATTAATTTTTCAAGCTCCCCTCTTCCCCCAAAAAAAATACACCTGCAGGACTCATCTTGGATTCTAATGATCTGGTTAGATTCATCTAGACAGACTGTAAAGCTAAAGATCAGGAATATGTCACCTACATTTCCTTTCTGTAGTATATACTGTATTTGAACTAGTGACCTAAGGCTTTCTTTACAGTCACTGGGGAAAAATAAGAACCTGGTCACTTTTCAGTGTTTGATTTAAAGCGGGATGAACTGTGCTCCTGTTGCCATACTTAACTGGTACCTATGTATACTTTCCCTTTCATCCATAGTCTGATAATTTCTTTATCCAGATGCAACACCTTTAGGTGTAATGCTTATACAGGGTCTGTATCTTATCAGCTTGACACTTGCTTGGCAGCTGCAAAACCTAGAAATATATTCCTGCATTAAGTTAGTTGGATTTGAAACAAGGACGCTCACACACAGGTGAACTCTCAACACTACGTCATCTTCAGCAGAAATTTCATTCCAGACATAAGCTTCATTGGTGTGTATTTCTACTATATTTTTTCTTTTCTAAATGGCATTTTTGAGAGTAGTATATTCATAAATTTTGGATCAATTTGCTCATTGTTAACCCTCATCTCTTTAGTATAAAGCCTCTCACTGCTGGTTTACAAATACTCTATTACTTCCTGCAGACTTTATTTTGTGGTTCTGTTATCTCAAGGGATCTTCTGAAGTGATCATATAGTTATAAAAACAAGCTAGGCTGGGCACTAAAGTACAAAGAGGTGAAGCGCTGATTAATAAAACCAAGGCAAGTCTGTGATTAGACCTTGGGTACTTTAGGAGGAAAAAAATGCCAGTATTTTCTCTGTGCATAGACATAAAGTGGACAACTAAGCCTTCAGGAAAACTTTCTTACTTTCTCTCACATGTGGTGATGAGACATAGAATATATTTTAAGTGCAGGAAGTAATACAAGGTTGAAGGTGAGCACATTTATTATTTTTAGAGAAGATAAGACAGAACAGCAAACAGTTTCTCCTATGCAACCTAGTTTCTAATTTTCTCTGGAGAACAGTGGGTACCAGAATAAAGATGTGATTTAGGCTACAGAAATTATTCTTAACTCTGTTTTGAATGGTCCCAAAGAAAGATCTGCAGCTCATTTTTCTTTCTAAAATGACTGTACTGCAGAGCCCTGGAGGCTTTAAGTTCCAGGAGGAATAAAGGGATGACATCAGGAATGGTGCTGTACATCTCTAATTGCCACCTTGCTTTGAGTGTGGAGGGGGATGACTTCCTGTAGCCGCACATAGTGTGTCCCAAAGTACTGAAAGACTTGGGAAATTGTAACATGACTCTTACTATATCCAACGCTGCTCCTGTGAGCTGGTGAATAGTGAATAGTGTCTTCATACACAGCTTATTAGTTGTTTTTTTTTTGTTTTGTTTTGTTTGGTTTTTTTAATTATTCATACTGGTGCCCTTCCCAAATTTTTGTATATCCTGAAAAGTGATGCAGAGCCAAGGGAAACTATATCTGCCCTAGCAAGTGAGCCTGGCAGATGGAGACTTGGGAATGCAGTATTGACTACTCAGCAAAGTCACAAGAGCTTTATGGTTTTATGTGCCAAGGAACTGATTTAAATTCTTTCTCTTCATACAGTAAGATTTGCTTTAAGGCGTTTTACGAAAAAAAAAAAAAAAGAAAAAGTTATGCAGTTGATGCGCATGTTTCTAACTTTCCCTTTGCAGGAATAAAGGGTGTGTGTGTGTATGCGCGTATAAGTGCCTCTACAAGGTGCACAGTTAACTGACCCCTCTGTTCAGATCAGCAAGTTTCTTTCTTCTTTAGTCACATTCCCTACACTTTCCTCAGTTTAAATGCAATTGAATCATTCAGCTTTTGATAACAGTTTGAGTTTAGATTTTAAAACCCCATCCACTAGCTGAAATGTCTTCAGCATCACCTGAACGGCTTGTTTTCCCTCTTCTGTTCCTGTCATCTGAAAGGAAATGTACTGAGTGTTTTTCAGCTACTACTATAGAGCCAGGTCCTCTCTGCCTCAGGTAGGATGGGATTTAGTGAATGCAAGAACTGGACACTTTGTGTCTTCTGTCAGTCATCTCACCATCTTCCTTTTCTATGCTTATGATTTCTGAGTTCGAACTTTTTTCCTTCTTGTGATGTATTGATCCCAGCTAGCAAGTGAGTGACATCAGCCTCTCACTCCCTCTCCCCTCAGTAGGATGGGAGAGCAGCAGAAGATCAGAAACGCAGAAGCTGACATTCTGGTCTACATGCAAAGAACTTATGAAGAGAACACAGAAGAATTTTGCAGGCTGATGGAGTTTTCTCCTACCTTTGTTTACTGGTTAAAATATATTTAGCACAGGCCTTTTTCATTAATCATCTCTGCTACATTATGCTATAGCACTCTATTAAGCAAGTGTTTTAAGTTCTAATTAAACATCTTTGCTAAATGAAAGCCACTGTCTGTAAGCACCTACTGTTAAGAGCTGCTATTACAGTAAGTCACAGTTGCTTGCACAGTAACTTCTTGTTACCCAGTTACTATTACATTGTAATCCTGGTCCATTCAATTCTGTGTTGTCAGTAGCTGAACCAGTTATTGGCTGAAGAACAGCTATGGATTTGTTTCACTTCATAAAATGTGCTTTAATTGCACTGCTGATATTAATTGGACAGTCTGTGTTGGGATCAAGGGGAGCTGAAGTTCGCTATACTTCTGATAACCCTTTATTTGGAGAAACAGACTGTAAAGTTGCCCTTTTTTCCTGCCCGTAAATTAAGGCACAAGATAACAGTAAAGAGAAAAATGTGAATAAGTGATGGACAGGGGAAGGTTTGTCTGTACTGTGAAGATGGCCAGCAGTGCAAGTTCATAACTCTGTTCTGTCATTCTATGTTAGATAATTTTTTTGCTTTTACCAAATTTTGTTTTTTATTTATTAGTGGAGCTCTGTAGAAGGTTTATTTAGAGAAGAGAGGCTAAAATCCTTCATGCTCCACTTAAGGAGCTTTAAGAACATTTTTCTGAGAGGGTTACTTAAGTTATACAGTTTAAGAGAGATCAGTTAGTTCTCCCCTTTAGGTGAGTACAGCAAAATCATTGATGTTGCATCAGCAAAGAGTTTGCTTCACCTGTCAATCAATAAATACCAAGTTAAATAGCAGGCTGATTATAAACCATAATAAACCAGGAGACAGGCCTATGTAGTACCTCACTGATGGTATAGGTGTGTTGAAGTCAGCGAAATTTTGCTGCCAGAAATCTGCAGGTGAGATAGTCCCTTTTTTGGCATTTATCACAGCATAGTTAGTCTCAATTCCCCCACTTAAATAAAGACAATTTGAAAGTTTGATTTGCCTGTAAGTGGCTTAACTACTTTTCCAGTTGTAAAATTTTTTGTTAACATCATAGCAAAAATGACTGAAATACTTTTTCCTTATTGTTGTCATACTACGCACATAGCTTAACCTTGAAAGTGAAAACCTAGCAGATGGGACCATGGGAAAATCCTGTTTTACAATGACTTGTGTAAAAATTCTGGATTTTCTCAGCTGTCATACATCAACATAGTTTCACTGATATAATGGAACAATGCTAACAGACCTCCTGCTGAGGATTCGTCTGACCACTAGTTTATAATCAATGAAGTTTTGTGTGAGATGACAACTAAACAGTTCAGGAGACTAGTAATGGGTAACGGAGCCTTTGATATTGCTTTAAATATGGCCTCCTTCTGCCATGACAAGATCTAATTGAACCGTAGGAAAGAGCTGTTGAGCCTAGCACTGCAGATCTCATCAGAAGGCTTTCAGTGTGTTTCCTTACTCTCAAAATACAAAGAAAGAACTGAATAGGCTTAGACACTTCTCTATTCTTCTTGCAAGTTCTAACAAAGCTAACAAAGCGCCTGGGATCAGCAATAGAAGAGACAGCAGTTGTTCTGTTCTTGTTTTGTTGTTAAAAAGCCAGTTCTAGCCTATTCCCTTATCACTAGCCCTCTTTTAAAAAGGTACAGGAGGAAGAACGCTATCCATGTTGGTATCCCTCACTTTTACCCCATCATTTTAACCCAGAATGTGAAACACAGGTAACAAAAGCCAAACTTAAAGCAATTGTTTTCAACTTGTTTTTAGCCTAGTAATTTGCTACTTCAGTTTATACCAGACCTAAAGGAAGGTTATAAACCTTGTGCACTTGAAAGTCTGCTTGTTTTGCAGCAGCATCATCTGGCATAGTGAAAAAAAATACTACTTCTCCCACAGTAATAGATGTTGAAGTTTGACCTATTGCCTATCACAATTCATTAATTTCCCTCAGATACCCTGTAGCTGAGCACAATAACCTGTGTTTCAGCTGAAGCACACTGGTTTTGGCTAAAGCGTAACTTCCTGAAAGGCACCCAATATTGTTCTTGAGGCTATAGGAGCTCAAGAATCTCTTGATTCCTTTGGAGCTTGTTCCAGTGGTTTGCTTTCCTTATGGTTAAGAAACTGCTTAATTTGCTTGACTTCAGTTTTCAGCTCCCAGTTTTTGTTATGCTTCTGTTAGATTAGAGAGCCCTTGTATTTTCTCCCTGTGAAAGTACTTACATGCTGTAATCGAGTCACCTTTCAATCTTTTTGATAAGCTATATAGATTGAGCTCTTTAAGTCACAGTAAAGGTTGAGTGCTGCTACTAGCTCAAGTTTTCAAGCCTGTTGTGGTCAAAGAATACTAATTATTGACATTATAAATGGACAATTCTTTGTGAGTCTTACAAACAACTCTCAGCTAATGAGTTTTATAATGCAGACTGAAATACCTATAAGCTGGTTATCTATAATTACGCATATACTCAAGGAGACAGAGGCTGCCACTTCTTCATTTTAAAGTGGGCTATATAAGGGAAGGGTATTTAGTGAAAAAAAGTCAGAATTAGAGGTTATACAGTATCATTATTCCATTTTATTATTTAAATGCTGTATCTGTCCTAGCATTTCCTCTTCTTAATTTTTTTAATGCTGCTTTCTGATAAGACCAAACTGATGGCACAATTACTAGGTAGAAATTGTAGGCATCAAGCACCTCCTTGAAGTCACCTCCTCTCAGTTTCCGTGCTAGCTCTACTAACTGTGAATATATTTAAGATTGACAGATTGTTCAGCTTTTCATGTTTCTGCACCTCTTCAAAAAGTTTGGTGGCAAAATATCCAAGGCCATACAGAAACAAGTATACTTGTTTCACTGCTTCAGTATTAAGGTGCTGTGTCTGATTTTATTTCTACAGTAATTAGCAAACTACCCTTAAGTTATCCTTGATCATGAGCAAATCCTAGAGGAATTTATTTTTGTTTGGGATCTGAAAGCAAGATTGAGTAATTATTTCCCTAAATTTTGGCTTTGTGACTACCTTAAAGTAGAAACTAACTCATCATCAATCTGGCAAAGTCTTTATGATTAGCATCTTGAGGATATACAGAAAGTCAGTCTTGAACCTGTGTAGGCTGCTTGGTTCTCTCCTCTGTGTTGAATATATTTGTGCAGAGTCTCTGATATGACAACAGCCATTCACATTGGGGTTTATTTATTCCCTTGTTCTGATCACTTGCACTCACAGAGCCAAAACACATAATATTACTGGGCTTCTATGTGGAAGATTTCTCTTTTCAGTCTGGTCCATTGTTGTCATCTGTCAGCACTGACCTCTTCATTGTCAGCATTGTCAAACCTGACAACACCTGAAGCAGGGGAAGAAATGGACAGAATCAGAATGAAATGTCTTCACATTCACTTTTAGTAATGTCAGTTCCTCGCCACACTTGGTATTTTAGGCTTGCCTGTGACAAGGTTGCCATTAATGTTGGAAAGCAGAAACTTTTGAACAACTGGACTGATTTGGAGCAGTTCCACCTAGTGCAGAGGAAGACCTGTGTGGGTACAGTCCACACAACTTTATTCTGCTTACATGTGGCAATGTTGTGAAGCAAAATGCTGGGCAGGATTACAGTATTAAACTGTGGTAGGATGTTAGCTTGCTTTTTGGCTGACTGCCCTACAGGGGCTAGTAGGAGGGTGCAAACACACTGGTTTATTACTAAGATCAAATTCAAACCAGAATTAGGGTCAATAATGAGCTTTAGATTGCGGTGACTAATGATAAAGAGCAAATTTTCTCTCTCAAGTGAGAAGTTTGGAGAGGATGTAAATATCATGCTATTTTTATTATCTGCATTAAATGAGATAGTGAGTGACCTGTGTGTGGTTTTTGGTGTCCATGTGGGGACAACTTCTCATCCCCTAAGTTAGAGAGCACGATACAGGCTGAAACCACAGCGTTTGCCAGGAACTGGCACCAGTAGGGTGCTGGGAGGGTGCTGTCCCCTAGAGATAAAGCCTCCACCGATGGGCCAGCTCTGCAACCATCCCTCAGGCAGGCAATTGCACATATGGTATTGTCGTGGTTCAAGCCCCCCACCCACACAGTTTTCTCACTCACTCACTCCCCCTCTTTCTTCCCCCAGTCCCAGGGGGATGGGGAGGAGAATCAAAAGAATGCAACTCCCAC